>JANHGO010006959.1:0-20666 GCA_024606505.1 Aquila spilogaster
ATTAGTTTCTTCTTTTCTGTTCTATTAAACCGTTCTTATCTCAACCCACGAGTTTTACTTCTTTTCCCGATTTTCTCTCCCATCCCACGGAGTGGGGGTGGGGGGTGAGTGAGCAGCCGCGTGGTGCTTAGTTGCTGGCCGGGGTTAAACCACGACAATTTATACGAAGAGGCCACTCTGATTGTTGTTTCCATACATGACATATTATGAGACCAGTGCTGATGTCCCCATGGTGTCAGTTTTAAGTATTGCCTCTTTCTCTAGCTGATATATTGGGCTGATACATTTGCCCTGTAGGAAGGACCTATGGAGCTAGGGCATGCAGCGCAGACTCTAGCCCTGAAATTTAAGGGTGCTTGCTGTGAGCTTAAATGTGTAGGGTAATGGTCACCAGAGATGGAGCATGGCTGGTCAGGCAATTCTGGTATTTCTCAGGTACCAGCATCCTCCAGATAGGGAACATTTTGCAGACTTAGATTATGACCATTGCTGTGTCAGTGATTGTCATCTACTTGATGACAACCTCAGCTATGCATTTTTGTCCAGTCTGCAATGGTAGGTTTAGAGCAATATGAAGGAAAATGAGTTTTGAACCCTAGAATTGTGTGAGCTTGTTTGCAAAGAGAGGGACGTGAATAAGTTAACTGTGTATACCTTAAGCATTTGGGGTTTGCTTGGGGTTTTCAGCTTCAGTAAATGAACTCACTGAAGGAATGGAGCACTGTGTTCTCCCACTACCTGATCTGCATCTCTTTTAATAAGTTATCTTCCAGTTTGATATTTACATTTCACCCTGTTAATGCTGTTGGACAAAACAGTGACTTCAACCAACAAGGTTGAGTAATTTAGGGAAAATTTTCTGGAACCCTCTGTCTGCTCATTCCCAGTTGTGCTAGTGTCACTGTTGTGGCTAAAGTCTATACTGAGCAGGTAGCCTTAATGACATTCAGAAGTAAGACTTTTCATGTTAAACTCTAGGTTTTGTCTTAATAAAGCAATAGCCTCTCAACTAATCCCATTATATAGCCAACCAGGACTTTAAACCAGGCACTTATTGTAAAGGAACCAGTGTTTTCTGGACATGTCTCTTTGCAAGATGATACAGGAATTACTGTGTGGTTATCATTGAGTTATGGTTATTCTTAGGGCTAGGGTTCATGCTGGGAGAACAAGAAAGAGGCTAAAGCATGGTTGGAGTGGGGTTGTGAAGGTTCCCAAGGTAAGTGTGGGCTGCAAAGGGACCTGGGCTGTCAGAAACTTTCTGGTTGGTGTGTTATAGTTGTCTTGGCCGGGCTTGGGGGAGAAAAACCCAAACAGATACCTTACTTGTCTGTGACTCCCTCTTAATCATAGTTGCTTTCGGGGGCAGATGCATCCCTTTCCTGGCACACAATTTCCAGCTCCAGGGAAACCATTAGCAATTTTACTTAGAGTATACTTTGAAATGTATCATCTATCATTATTTTCTTATTTTGAAGGAAATGGGCCATTCATGATTTTGAAATCACAAGCTGTAATGATTTCTCTCTCCATGAGAATTCATTAAGCTTTATTTCATCAGCTACCTAATGCACACTATGATCTTTCCAAACAGCAATTGCAATTGCACAGCAAGAAAAACAGACTCCGTGGACATGAGGAAAAACACCCTGGATAGCAGTCTAGACAGTTCAATCGTGCAAAATCAAAAATCGGATAGCAAGAGTTTAGGTAAATTGAAGCTGAAAGAAGGCAAAATCACTTTGCAGACCCAGGATAAATGAAAAGCCAATCTGAATATCAAATTGACCCTGCTCCAGGGGAGAATAATTTGGCATGATGTATTTGGCATCTCTCAATATGTTGCTTGCAGACAAATTAAGTGTCTGGAAAAAAAAGAAAAGGAAGTGAACATAAAGTCATAAGGAAATAAGGGTCTTGATCCAAATGCAAGCCTGAGATAATTCTGGAGCTGATACACTTCTAAGGGAAAGCAGCACTGTAAGCTGCAAGGTTTTTCTTGGTAGGAGTGTTCCTTTATGCAGAAATTATACAGCTGTTGACACCAATTTTAGCATGGCAGCTCAAGAACAGCATTAATGAACACAGGGCAGATAGGAATGAGTGTATGAGAAATGAAGAAAAAGTACCCAGTAGAGGGACTGAGGGAGTGGGTAGTAAGAGGCATATTCTGGCCTCAGTGAAGTTACTGGAAATTTTGCCATGAATGTCCAAAGAATGAGTGCTTTCTGGGTTTTTTCCTTCTTTTTTTTTTAATAGTGGTCTTGTTAAAGTGCTTCTGTAGCCAAGGAGCCTTCCTGAAATGCTTGGAGTGACTGGATTCATCACTGAACCCACCTCCCTGAGAGCCAGAACAGGAGTGGTTTCATTCACAAAGACTTGCTGCCAGGTCTCATTAGTGCAGTAAGTGTTGTCTTTTCTCCTAATTACCCTGTGCAGACATCCCTGGTGCTGTTCAGCTTCAGTTCATGGTCCCTTCAAGCTAAGTGCAGCTTCATAAAAAGCCAGCCTGTTTTGTAAGATGTGCAGGGTAAGAAGGCACAGACCTGCTGGGTGGGTGCAGATCATAAATGCCAGAGCTAAATGAGAAGGCGGGATGGCAGGAACATGAGCGGGAGATTGTACCTGTTATTTACCATTGGGTTTCAGGGGAGTTTTGCCACCAAATTCGATTAAAATGAGACTTTCAACATTTAAAAGTACAATTCAGTGGCTTGTTTCATTAAATAAGCTAGCAAAGATTGTATATTAGTCTCTGACAGGACTACATTTGGGTGAAAACCATGCTGAATTATTTATTTTGTCATTAATGTGACACAAACCATGGTAAGGAGAATTATACGGGCTGCAAAAGTGAGCAGCGCTAAGTCAGATTCAAACAAATGAAATTGTTATTCTTCAATACCAGTCATGGGTTGCAGCCGCCTAATGCATCCAGGAGAGGATGAGAAGTGAAAGGTAAATCAATGGAAAGGTTCACACCTGACTGACAGCCTTTAAATAATGTAAAGGGTCCCTCGGCACACAGCAGGGTTATATAACATATTAGCATTTAAGACCAGTGGAAAGACAGGCAGGGAAGTGTTTCGGAAGTTTTGTCCTTGTAGCTGCAAAGCTCAAAGAGCTGGAGAGGAACGTACCTTGAAAATGGGGTGGAAAGCTCCAGCTGTGCCTGGAGAATGAGAAAACCAAGAAATCTTAATTTGGACAGACTACATTTTGTTGATATTGGCCTTTGGTAAGCCCAGAAGGGGTCTTGTGCTGCGCAGTGCGGAGGACTTAAGGGCATGGTGCTCTCTGTAATACTCGGGGCAAGGATGTGAACCCAAGGCCAGTTTGGGAATGGGGGCTCAGCCCTCTCTTGTGTTACACAAGAGGACATCTCTCTAAGCTACGCTGTAAGAGTTTCCAGAACTCCGATTCTCTGCCTACCTCTTGTCAGCTGTGGACATACCATTCTGGGCATCTTGGATGTTTACAGCTGTGTTCCTTCTTCTGTGAAACAGCTCCTGTTTCCCTGAACAAACATCTATGCAAATGCAAATGGAAGAGCGTCAAGCAGTTGAATGAACAAAATTGGAAGTTGTATCCAGCAAATATGGGTGCAGGTTACAGTCACATTCTGCTTCTGGTTCTGCAAGCCTGTGCATTATTGTATATTCTCTTCGTACACGTGTACATGCTGTCTAGCTTATGTGCGCGCTCTCTCTTTCTGAATTACGAAAGGTCTGAGCTTTGCATTTCTGACCCCAGAAATGGGTCATAAAAGGACCATTGATCTGTAGCTGTTTGGTGCACTCAGAAAAAAAGTTGCAAGGGAAAGATTATAAATATCTGTGAGCAGGATGGACATACCTTCTCCCTGACCCTGTGAGCAGGCTTTTGAATTACATCTGCTAGATGATGACCAAGAATGTAGGGAGATTCTTTATCTGGTTTTAACCTTGGTGGCGATTGTACAGGCTTGATATAATTACATCTTTTCCATTTATAGAGAAGCTGCCCATAGAAAGTGACACATGAAGTTATGGGAACCATGAAGACCATTATTGTAGCTTCATATTAAATATTAAAATCTAGATAAATAGAAAGCCTGCATATATGTGTGTGTGTATAGATATACATATATATTAAAAAAAAAAAAAAGTACATGGCTGACACTCTTTTCACTACTCTGCTTTCACATTGTTGTTGGGCACTGTTGAATGTATGTGGCCTCACCAGCAGCTGCTGTCTATGGACATCCTCTGCTTACCCAAAAGCAGAAATTAAGGTGCATTGGCTGCAACCCCTGCCTTCCCTCTGGAAGTGTTTCCCCACCACACATCAGGCTGGGAGAATTTGGGACTTGGCAGGGATGGTATTTGATTTCTGATTCAGTGGCAGACTTTTTGTGGGACATTAGGTGTACAGCGATTTATGCAGCTACATGAGCTATTCAGCTTTCTGTTTTGTCATCTATGAAATTGGGAGAAGTAGCCTGAAAATTATGTAGTGATGAGAAATACTTTAGTGACAGCATCGTGCTGAGGCATAACTGTAATGAGGTAACAAGACTGAAACTTTGATTTATTAAATTCTTTCCTACTTTAATGGTTAAAGTTTATAGCAACAGTATCAGAAATACATCTGTTTTTTTCGGAAGCTGAGGCATCATTTATTTTACAGTGAGAAACAACAGCCAGTAGGAAGACAAAAATTAACTTTTCATGCAACTTTAGTGAGGATGTGCCTGTCAGTTCATGAAGGTCGAGAGGGTTTGGTTTTGCATGTCGCATAGTCGGTGGCAGACTGGGAGGTTTACATGGAAGATTTCATGGAATAAGCTGTGTACTGTAATGGTTGGATGCAGCCTTTAAACAGGCACATCAATCAGAAGGGAATTCTGACATCCAGGAATGGGCTAAAGAGATTAATTGCACATATTTTCTCAACAATAGAAAAAGTTTTGATTTAAAAGTATGATGGACAAAATTCTGCTTTGTTTTGTTCATGAATACTAATAAACAACCCCCTAATCTGATAACACCATTTGCTTTAGTGTTTTTAGACACATCTCTGACTTTCTGATAGAGCTATGAAAAGTGTCTCTTTTCTTCCCAGGCTTTCTTTTTTATCTACCACCCACCGGTCTCCTCACTTGATCCTTTTCCCCAGCTGGATGCTCTGAAGTTCACACTTGGTTTTGGTGCCTCCAGGCTATGGGATAAAAAGTAAGCACAGCACCAGCAATGGAGAATTCAGTTTCTTGACCTTTTCAGTAGCCCCTGTTTGATGAGAAGAACCAGTAGACAGAAGAAGCAGGAGGGTGTCTTCGCAGCTACCTGGCTGGAAATCCAGGGTAGCTCCCTTTAACTATGAATTCAATGCGGCAACTTAAAATGTGCCTCCACTAGCAGCTGCCTTTCACTGGATTTACTTGACTGGGCTTCATTGTTATTTATCGTCCTACTAATTTCTGTGTCACTGTGTGGATGTGTCATACGTCATGTGTGACACATCACTAGAAGTTATTGTGATGTATTCTTTTTTCCCATTAAATCATGGACAGAGATACTGAGCAGCATGGGGCCAATGTACAGCCCACAGGGACCTGTCAGAAATACTCTAGTGGATGAGGATTTCACCAGTCGCCATTCCGTTTGAATAGCTTTCATTTAGTCACTTTTGTTGAGAAATGCAGCACACTGATTTCATTCTGCCCCGTGAACCCACAGGCAGAGTAGTTGCACGACATACAGTCACTCAGTTCAGATAACGTGTGGTGAAGGAAAACCCTCCCAAATACAGAGCAGAAAACTGATTCTACTCAATAGTCTCATATATGCCATGCTGTTATGAACCACCTATTTGAATAAAAATTTCAGAAAGGTCATCTAAGTGCTTGGCTGGGAAGTTGGGTGTCTTGAAAACTCTGGAGTGGCTTTATTGCAGTGGGGTAAAAAGACTTTTTGGTCAAACACCTTTAAAAAAGTGTGAGGCAAATGTTTGGGTCTGGTAACCTCCAGGGAAGTTGTGCGAGCATGCAGCTGTGATGGGGTGGCATGCAATGCAGAGAATGATTACAGTCCAGATTAAAGCAGTCAGGATAATATCACTGAAGTCACTCAAATTAGTTTGTATTTACACCAATGTGAGTGAAAGCACAGCTTGCATTTTTGCCTAGAAGACTAGCTTCTGAAAAAAACCAACAAATTGAATATGGTGCAGTCACAGATCTCCATTAACTGTAGAAAGGGATTTGGGCTGCATTACACTGGGTGAAGCTACTTCAGGTTTTGATCTTGCTCTAGCATTGTTACTTCTCCGAGTAATTACTCAGTATTTATACAGCATTTTCTTTTCCTGACCGATAGAAAAGCTTGTTTGCCATAGCAAACCCAGTGGTGACTCTGCTTTCAGGTACAAAGCACCTTCCAGCAGATGCACATCAGTACATAACATGAACTTTGGAAATAGTTGGTGTTTTAGAGCCAAAAGGATCTGACATATTAATAAGATGCCAAACAGAGAAAAGAAGGTATGCTATGAGCTCATTAAATTAGATTCCTTTGTAATCATCTTCAGTAATGCTTTTGTTTCCGCTGTTGTTTTTGCTTTCTTTTGTCTATGCCTGCACTTATTAAAAAAAAAAAAAAAAAAAAATTTCTTGAGAAAGAATAGAATCCAGGTGCAGGCATTGAAGGATATTTTTAGCCTAGTGTTGACAAAGACATTGTTAGCACTGCCAAAAACGACCGAAGGTGAGAGTGCATCCATATTTCCCTTAAGGGAAGCCACTCTGGGATTGTGGTGATCCAGACCAAAAGGCTGCTGGATGCTTGCCTGGGCTGTCTGCAGAATTTGCAGCCTGTGACTTAGTTTCCTTCTCAAGCTGAGTGTGTTTGGAGGAAGGCAAGGAATCCCTCGTCTTTTGGCTGACCTCTTTTTTGTCTTTCACAGAAATGCTGCTACTGTTGCAAGAGTCACAATAGGTTGCTGCTGCTTGATGTGTCGATGCACGGGGATGGGCTGAGAGCAACTTCTGCCTTCACCGGCAGGTCCCGAATGCATTGTGCTGGCTTGGAGTTAGCCTGGCTCTTGAACAATATATTGGAGTGATTTACTCTTTCTGAGAAAACAGACCTTCCTCTCACAGGTGTCCAACTGCTCTGGCTGGAGCTGCTGTGCAGGATTCATCAGTGGGAAGCTGTGCCATTTCTGTGTAATTTCAGTGAGGGAAGAGGAGAACATTAAATATTTTTCCAGCCTTACAATTTAATAGCCAGCTTGTCAATGATAAAGGGGGGAGGATGTTCTAGAAATGAAGAAGATGCAGGAAATCACATATCACTTCACGCAACCATCTTCAGGTCTAATCATGCTCCCTGTGGGATCGCTTGAGGTTTCCTCATCATTTCTGCAGGTACCCCTCAATGTGCTTATCTATTTTCCTGGCAAGCTTTTGAGCTGTTCCTAGGCTGTATGCAGCTGCAGCACCTGGGGCAGGTTAGCAGCTGTGTGGATGGATTTGCAACAGTCTTTGGGGGCAAAGCATGCTAGATCCAAAAGCTCTTGGGCTTGGTAACAACTACCATGATGCTCAGAGCTCTGGATCAAGCCCTAGAACTACTGATACCCAGCCGAAACTGGAAGCAAACCCAGCTCATAAAAATGACTGTTAAAACAGGCCTGACGTATTTTGCTTAAAATTTGACCAATTGTCAATGTTTTGACTGAACAAAATTTTTCATAATATTATCAGAATCTTCTCATTCCTTTGGGGTTAACTAAGGGCAAAAAGGAGATGATTCCTTTAAATAAATTTTCAGATGAGAAAATAGGAGACAGGACCGTATGACCTTTTTATAAACAAACAAATTAAAAAAACCCAACCAACCAAAAAAATCCCACCCAAAGAACAAAAGAGAAAAGCCTAAGTATCAATGCCTTCATGGAAGGCTTGGCCAGCAAAGCTCCAAAGCAAATCATAATCCAGTAATTGGTGGCTTTCTGCACCACCAGTTCTGTTTCTTGAAGCAGTAAATTCATCTTTGCATCTCTGTTTAGAGAAAACCTCAGGGTCCTGCCTGCCTTTACTAAAGCATGAGTAACAGCAACAGGGGATGGCAATGCAACGGCATCTCCTTGGGCAGCGTGGGCCACGGACCTTGCACAAGGTCTTCTGGGATGCTCTGCTGCAAAAAAATAAAAAAATCCATTATTTCTGCTTCACTTGTTGTCAGCACATAAAGATAAGTTGGCGTAAGGCAGCGTTCAAGAGTTAGCTTGCCAGTGCGAGCAAATTGCAGTTAACCTTGATATACTGAAGCAAAGGTCAGGGTAAGATTTAAGTGGAGATTTAGGGGAAAGCAGAAACAGGTAAGCCCTGCTTAGTGGAGAGCCTTCTTCCTTGGATCGGGGATTGGCAGTGATACATTTCATTTTACAGGTATTGGGAGTCAGTAGAGTGAAGGCAGGGCTCAGGGTAAGGTATCACCCTGACCTTAATCTGGAATTCATGGAGACCAGTGGTCTGGGTTAGGGCTTGCTCTTAGAAGTGAATGTTGGCTTTAGCAGGACCTGTGCTGATAGAGTAGATCTAGCTATATTTGATGTTATGACACTTTGAGATTGCAGGAATGAGGTTAAGAACAGGTTTAGAGTTTGTGTTGGGTTGAAGGCTGGATGCAGCATAAGTTTTTCTTCTAGTAAAGGGCAAGACAGAGCAGCATGTGAGGAAATGTTAGAAATATAAATAAAATTTTTAAAAAAAGGTATTAGAAAGCAAAGAAACAAAACCCCAGCACAGTATTTCATTTGCACAGTGAATCCTCCAAGTCAATTTCTGACTGAATTGAACAGCTTCATCTTGTAGTTGAAACTACTTTGAAATCCACTCTTTTTCTCTCTGCTGCTGCTAGGGACCCAACTGTGTAATGATGGCTGGGTTTCATCTGCATGATTTTGGGAGCTGAAGGGATTGTGTTCTCCACAGCTTATTACTGGTAAGACATCTATAGAAAGGGCTTTTCATTTTTATTCCAAAATCAGCTTCCCCAGCTGCAATCTTCTGCTCTGGAGTTGACACCTGTAAAAGAAAAACAAGTTGTAGCTTTTGATTTATCCATTGATTTAATAATTGTGCTCTCTGTGTAGTAGTGATCCCCGGAAGTGGTGCAAAGTGTTTCGTCTTTCCTGCCTGTCCGATAGGTTATATTTTAAAGGAAAATTGTAAGAAGTGAGAGATCCCCACACTTCCATGATCCTGCTGCAAATCTCCAGGAAAACTGAGATACTAAATAGGTGTTGGCTTGTGCTGGAGTTCCCTGCGGCATTTTGTAAAGCCTGCTTTTCTCAGGAGAGAGATCTTTCATGCTACTTTGCCTGCTGATAACCCTCCCTCTCCTTCTCCCCACCTTTGGCAATATCTACCCTGTGGAGGTGGTAGAACCCTGAAACCTTTTAAGATTTTCTGTTCGTGTGAGCTGTGGAAAACTGCTTGTCCGCTGCCCAAGATCTCTATCCGTGGGGGCAGGCCGGGTTAAGGTTAGGGTGGGAGTCAGGGTCAGGTCCCCTGGCTCCATGGGGGTGGCTGCAGCCACTGCTTCCCCAGGACAGGGGAGTCCTGCTAGAGCTGGGGTGAGCGTTTGAAGATGCCCCGTACTTGTGTGTGATGTGCCGAATATCACACCGACACCCCGGTGCTGTAGTTTTCCTTGTCTCCCTCCTTAGGGTTACAAGAAATGCAATGAAGGCATCTGCCTGCCGAGGAAGCTGTAGCTGATACTAGACCTGCCCTGTTAAAAGCCATGCTTCCCTACTCCTGCAGCAACTCGGAGGCCGTGCTATAGACCATCATCCCCTGATACTTTCCCCCATGCAGGCAAAACGCACAGCCCCGCTGAAAGCCGAGCTGGGGCTGCAGCATCCCTTTTCGGTCCTATGCTGTGCTGGAAGGTGCTGTGCCACTGCTCGGGGCAGAGCGGTGCTGCTGCCTGCACCCATCGTTGCCTGCATTGCCACAGTCCCTCCTCAGACTGCTGCGCCGTTTGTTTTCCTGATGGGAAGAGTAATATTTTGTGACAAAGGTAGAGCTCCGTAACAGCAGCAGCAGGAGTTAGTCTCCTTTCTGACTAGTCCTTCAAGGAAAATCTTTCAGATCTTACTCTCCCGGGGCTGAAATCAATGCAGGCGTTAAGCAATGTGGCTTGGCTATTTGGGTAAAATAGCCTAGTTTTGATTAGGTAGGGAATCAGAGGATAAAGGGATTTCTTTTTCTCAGAATTGGGCATAGAACAGCAATGTAAAAACCTGGATCAAATAGCTAAAGCCAATATCTTCCCCTTGAGGCTTTCTTTTGGTTCCTTTGTAGCACATCAACTTAAAAGAGACGTAAACTCCAGTTTCTGAAGGTTGCTGAGTGGGAGGGCAAAAAATAAAAGAAAAAGGGAGTTCACAGCTGCAGCCTCTTAGGAAATTGTGGTAACAACCTGTCATCCTTGGAGTCATGGCTGATAACGTTTCTGTGTGTCTTTGTGCCTGTTGGTCTTTATCTAAATTATCTGCTGGCAGATCTGAAATTTAATGATGCTGTATGACACTTGGTACAATAGTCTCTTTAGCATGTTCCCCACTCCCGGTACTCAGGAAGGCAGCATGGACAGGAGGGAAAAAAGTGCTTTTTTGCTACATTTTGCTCCTGATGTGTTAATCCTCTCCAGCCCGCTGAGCTGCTCAGTCTGTTGGCTACATTCGGGCATTGCAGGCTGAGAAGCTGATGCGCACACTTTCACATGCCTGCAGACATACCTGTCCTTATTGTGTATTCTTATAACTTAAACTCTATTTGGTGTCAAAAGGAGAGAACAGATACAAACATGCTTCTTTTAACATCTCCCATGCTAAGGAGCTATTCCCACTGAATTGACATAGGGATACGTGCTGCCATTTCCTCCAAAAAGGTGATTTTCCCATGAAATACCTGCAGTTCCCTTTCCAGAGCAAGGCACAGCTGTTCACAAGGATTGCAGATGGGGCGAGATTCCCACAGCCCCTTCCTCTGCACTATTGCACTGCTCGCACCCTACTTTGCTACTTTTGCTCTTTATTTTTCATTTTAGTGGGCTGGACAGGCCCAGAGGCTCTGGACGGGTGACAGCACGGGTGGACAGAGCAGCTCGTGACACAGGGGGTGACGAACCTGACCCCTTGCAAGGTAGGGTACCGGCATAGACCCCCAGCCTGCACCCACAGAGCTGCTGCCAGGCACCTGCTCTGACTCCAGCTCTCTCCCACTTCTTCCCAGATTTGCAGCAACTTTTTTTAGCCCTTCATGTCGCCTGCCTGGGTCTTAATTCGATTTACAATACACATGCTGCCAGGCTACCTGAAATATATTGAAAGAAACAACACAAATATCCTCACAGATGTGACAACAAAAGAATATAAAAAGAAAGAATTCCCTAAAAGGGAAGGAAAAAAAAAAAAAAAGCAAGGAAAGAAGGAAGACAGCTATTTTTGTCAGGTATATTTGGTGAGGATTTATTTTCAAAGAGCTTCTTGTTTTAATAAAGTCTTTGGTTAAAAGGAAGAACTGTTTTATTAAGAGGGGTACTTATTTTCTGTAGAATTAATATTCACCCATGAAAAAATACAGCTTCTACTTTGCATGCTAATTTTGACTGCTTATTTCCGCTCCCTTTAATTTTTTAATGAAATTTTACCTGGGTCCGTGTAATCCTAAATTCAACATTAAGAAGAAACCTGAATGCTACTGCAAATCTGCTTGCTGATTTCCAAAATATCTTATGCAATATATGTCTTGGAGAGAAGGCACACTTCCTTCAGTAAAAGAAAGAAAAAGGAAAAAAGGGCAAGTTTTCTTGCCTCCCTGCCTCCAGAGAGAAGCTGGAACATTCGAAATCTAAAGGCTCCAGTAAGAGAAGATGCCTAATGAGCAAATTTTTTAAAATCTTATTGTATCTAAATAACATCCTGGGCTTTGGCAACTTGTTTCATTACGTTTTGGGTTTTGTTGTTTGGGGTCTTTTTTTTTCACATCAGCAGCTGGTGGCACTGGACTGTATCTGTTCTGGAATTACACTTGGATTTGGGGTATGTTGCTACAACGGGAGCAGGATTTCAGGGTGATGTGGGCTCTCTCCTTAGTGAAAATTTTCCCACAGCTCATGTCATTACTTCACAGAAGATGGGGGCTTCTTGCAGGAAAGCTCTTGGCGAGCCCTGGGGACACCCGCTCCAGTCGTGTCACCCACTGGCCCTGGCACAGTTTCAGGATATTCCCATCACGGATTAGATACGGTTCCACATTTCCCAGGGAGATTGTTGGTCTGTTTATTTACTAGCAGGGCACTGCGCAAGAGGCACCAGGCAACCGCTGCCCACCTCCCCGGGTGCGATTTCTCTCCCTGGGGACATAACAGCCCTGGCTGGGAAGAGCAATCAGATGTGCATAGTTTGTGACATTGTGCTTGAATCAAAGCCATGAGTCAAGAAGCATAAAGCAGTCTCTGTCACTGCTTTCCCTAGGAGAGAATTTTTCTCTCATTTAACTGCCCCACACCTTTGCAAACCTTTTCTGCGCAGGCAGGCTATTGCTCCCTCACTAGCATAATGCATTTTTAATGAGCCCTTCTACAAAGACCACAAGGTAGCTCTGAAGCCTTAAGCAGAGGCCATGAAATTTTTTATTATATCTCTAATTTTTTTTTTCTTTTACTGCACAGAGAAAAATGCAAGACAGCTCTGAGCAGTAGTGACAGGATGGTCCTGGGTGAACAGAAGATGAATCAATGGCTAAGCAGTTCCTTTAAGAGTAAAAACGCTGTTAAATTAGTCAAGTCCTGTGCTGCTTTGAAGCTTACAGGCATGACATTTTCAGTGTTTTTATTAGATTTTTTGTGTGTGTGTTTGAGCTACTGCTTAGTCAAGTAGATAGTGTCAAATCCTGATAAAGCAAACTCCAACATCCTAAAGTCAAATGATGATATAATGCAACATGCACAAACTGTGAGCTGGGGTTTTTTTCCTTTTCATTCACTTAGGATATTTTTTAATATATCTGAGAATTTAAACATATCTGTTACTGCAGTTTAAAAACAAGCTGAGGTATTTACTTAGTTAATTCAAAATGATTGGAAAAGATGAAGATAACTTGTAATTTCTGAAGCTTTGTATATGCAGGACAGCCTGTATTTCAATCTGAAGAAATTTTGCTGTAATGTTCTTCATCTTGTCCACATTTTGATGGAAAAATCAAATTATTTTGATACTCAGTGTTTTAGATGAGATATTGCTTTTCAGGTAGTGTAATTTCAGCTGTATATCACGAAGTGTAATGTTTTATCATTCTGTCTTTCTTAGGAAAAATCTATTCTTGCCTGAATCATTTCCATGCCACATCAACTTGAAGTGTTTCAAAACAGGGCAATGTGAAAAGCTCATCTTGAAGTGTTTGACTTCTGCACTATAGACTTCTGAGCTCTCATCACTATAGGATCTGCACACCTTCCAGCAGCGCACTGAACACCACGACTAACACCTGCCATGTTTTGTTTGCTTTCGCATCCTCCCCTCTAGGAAAAATGCACGTGCAGTGACATGCCCAGTTTTGGTCAGCTTTCTCTGTATGAGATTGGTTTGATTTTTTTAAGAAAGATGCATGTTTCTGAATTTCAGTGAGAAAAGGCAAGATGGAAGAAATGCATGTAGCACTCGGAGCAGCGTGCAGAAATGTTTGTAGAGGTCTGTGTATGGGAATGGTGTTGTTCAGCTTTCTCAGACTGATCTGGAGGAATTGCTGACCACACCAGGACTTTTTGTGGGAGAGAAGCAGAGCTGGACTTCCCTGAAAGCCAAGAACGGGTGTGCTCATTGCTAGATGGCAGCAAGTGAAGTTGCAGCTCACCTGGAGTCCAGCCACCAGTTAGGGACTGCCCCTCAGAACAGAGCAGCATGCCCTTGCTATGGCAGAGGATGAACAGAAGGGTTACTTCTACAAACTACTGTGTGAGAGCTTTGGGCTTGGATTCACACTCACTTGCAGACGTCTGTTGTTGTCCAAAGGGAGATTTTTTTGGCTGAGAGGTGGCAAACGTGACACTATTTTGGGACTGCTGGTCCTTGTGCAGGAAGGGGTTGACTTCAGTTTTGAGGGAGCCTGAAACTTTAACTCTGATGTGCAAGCCCCATCCCCTTCTGCTAGCTCAGATGTCGGGAGTTAGGCTTTATCTGCATTGATAACTATTGTGATTGCTCACTGTTAACTCATCAGATGAGATGAGAGGATCTCATTACAAGGAGCTGCTGCGCTATCCATTACCAGTGCTGCTGTTTCAAATGAGACTCATTTTGCATTGGAATTTAACAGCACCGAACAGACTGGATGGAGGCACAAATAGTTTAATTGTCCTGAAAGTCAACTCAATTTGCCAGAGGAATGAGGAACTTTAATAGCAATGATGTTAAACCACTGTGGCTATTCATCTTCACTCTGCATGAGAGGTGGCCAGTCCTCCAACCACTGGCAAATGCTCTCACCCCCACTGGTGTGCTGGTTTTGGCTGGGATAGAGTTAATTTTCTTCACAGTAGCTAGTATGGGGCCGTGTTTTGGATTTGTGCTGGAAACAGTGTTGATAATGCCGAGATGTTTTCATCATCGCTGAGCAGTGCTTACACAGAGTCAAGGCCTTTTCTGCTTCTCACCCCACCCCACCAGTGAGGAGGCTGGGGGGGGCACAAGAAGTTGGGAGGGGACACAGCCGGGACAGCTGACCCCACTGGACCAAAGGATGTTCCAGACCATATGATGTCATGGTCAGCAATATGAACCTGGGGGAAGAAGGAGGAAGGGGGGACATTTGGGGTGATGGCATTTGTCTTCCCAAGTAACCATTCACATGATGGAGCCCTGCTTTCCTGGAGATGGCTGAACAGCCTGCCGATGGGAAGCTGTGAATGAATTCCGTGTTTTGCTTTGCTTGTGCATGGGGCTTTTGCTTTACCTATTAAACTGTTCTTATCTGAACCCATGAGTTTTCTCACTTTTACATTTCCAGTTCTCTCCCTCATCCCACCGTGGGGGGGAGTGAGCGAGCGGCTGCGTGGTCCTTAGTTGCCGGCTGGGGTTAAACCACGACAGCCAGCAACATCATTGCTCTCTTGTACAGAAGACAAGGCTCAATCCCTCGAAGGTGACAGTCAGCCACTGGCATTGCTATGCTGTAAAATGGCATAATGCACAAATTAATCTGGACTCATTCCTAAATCTAGTGCTGCTTTACTAAATCAGTTGGACACAAATTACAAGTACCTTTTTGTCCTTTTCAAAATCTCAGACACAGCTGCCAGTACTCACTAGTTCTGGAATAACTAGTTCAGAGTTCAGACTAGCATTTTCTGATCATTTCTGCAAGAAAGGTACTAGGGAAAACAGTTCCCTGGTTTGTAAAACTGGGTGATCCCAGTTTCCTAAATTCTCTGTGCAATATCCAAAGCAAATATTTTCTCAGGACCATCAGTTTTATTAAATTCTTTAATTTTATTTATTTTATTTCTCAAAAAAATATGTAATGACTGGATAGCTGGAGATGATGGGTGAGAAGATGGTGGCAGCACAGTTATGGGGAAGAATGTGAACATTTCTAGATAGGTAGTGAAAGGAGGAAGAGACTGCCAAGGGCAGGCAATCCTTAAAAGACAGGGAGAAGAGGAGAAACAGGAGTGAATATAAAGGCTATGCAGGCACAGACAGAATTTGGGATCAAATTTACCATAAGATTAGCAGGAATGGGTGCATTTACATGGCATATAATGCATAGATCAAGGCTGGTGGTTGGCAGCCTCCTCTGTAGGGAGCAGGAAAGGTGCCCTCTTCTTTTCTCTCTTCCAGCTCGGGGGTCAGCTAGATATTTCCAGGGATGCTTTATGATTTCCCACTGAAGGGCACATGCTGAGCTTTAACTTATTCCCTTGGAGTGACTCCTGCTGCCTCTCCTAAATGCTTTAGTGTCTATTGCAGAGCTTCCTAGACTGCACTATAAACAATAAATGGTTAAAAGCCAATGAGGAAGTAAATTGCTGGTTAACTAACCGTAATCAAAATTGCCCCTAAATGACGTGCAAACTCTGAGCCACCTCTACTGGGCACCAAATTCTCTTTCAAACTCAGCTTTAGATACTTTTCATGTGCCCTTCTCTCCAGCATTTTCACATAGCTGTTATTTCTGCTGCTATTTGCTACTTCAGAGTCTGATTCTTCAGGTCAGGGGACATTTTGTCACTGACTGCTGCATGGACAGGCACAGGCTTCAGAAAGTAGTTTTTATTGTTTCTTTTTTTTTATTAAATCCTTATTAGCAGACAAAGAGGCTAAATTTGCAAACAGAAAATGGTAAGAGGAGAATCACGCGTCTTTTGATCATGATTATGCTATCAGAAGCACACTAGCATAATGAAGGGATAATTACTAACTACGTTGGGTTCTGTTTTCACACATTTATGGTGATTAGGCATGGGAGCGGGCAGGTTGTCACTGATCTTAGGCAAAGCCCTTTAGTAGGCATGAAGGAGCTTAAACGCAGATGGGAAACAGTTCCTCCTTTGTAGCCCACCTCCGCATTTCCAGCAGGATTAAATTCACTGATCAGCAGCAAATGCACAGCATGGAGTTGCACAAGTAATGCCCAGTCATTGTAATTCTTCACGGTAGCAAAAGAGGCAAGGTGGTAAGTATTAAAATACTGGGAGCCTCAAACACAGCAGTTGCAGTATCAGAAGGCTTTGTATCAACTTAGCCGCCCTCTTGCGCACGTGCACAGAGTATGAAGTCTTTTGCCCAAATTTAGCTTGCCTTTGCTTTGGTTCCCATACAATGGTCCCACGCAGATCTGTAGTTCTCCATCACAAAACCTCCAGTCCATGATCTGTTGGCAGGATCCCTGTCTGAGGGACAATGCTGGGCAGTGATTCTTCCATGGGATAAAAGACTTTTCCAGCACTTGGTCTGGTTCCAACTCTTTAATATGATATTGAAAGGCACATGCTCATGCTGCCACTGAGCAGACTTGAAGGCCAGGGACCTCAAGCCCACACCTCCCAGAGCCTGATTTTGTCAGACCTGTCATTAGCACTGGACAGCCTCTTGGTGCTCAACTTGAAATGCATGTTTTCCCCTTACGCTGAGGCTGACTATTTTCAGTGATTCAAGCATGTACATCTCATGATCAGTCTTATGGATTTGCTCCAGATTTTGTTGTGCTAATTACCATTCCAGGTGGCTATGAGTTAATTAGTAAACTATGTATTTCAGGGTGCACCATAACCGTATATAAATAAATTGTTACTGCATAAAGAGTGCACAGATATAATGTATTTGATGATGTGGCAGAAATGCTTTGGCTTGCATAGGACAACTGAAATGTATGCGTTATTAGTGACTATATGCGGTTCTTTACATTAATTGGCTCCATCTGACTTTGGGTTTTGGAGGTCTGGGGGTAAGGGACTTGATCTGGAGTCCTTAGTTATTATTCATAACGGTGTGATTTTCATTTCCATAGTTTTCAGGCCAGCCTGTGCTTCGTGAGATACAGTGATCTTCCCTCAGATGCTAAAAGGGAACGTGTTTGGGTTTGGACATCTGGGAAAGATGATACAGAGCCAGCAAGATCTCCCACTGGTAAGGCACCACCAATAACTTCTGGCCTTGAGCAGGAGGCCAGTGTCTCTCAAGTGTTTTCTTCCTCTTTGTCACCCTCGAAGGTCGCCTTAGCACACAGATGGCCCCTGTTTGATGAAGCATGGAGGAAGGCAGCCAGAATGCGGGTGGCAGCCATCCCCGGCGGTGTGTGACAGATTGAGATTTTTTTGTGTCACCGCTAAGCAGGAAGCAAAGCATGTGCTCTTTGCTCCCACCACCAAACCTGCAAGTCACCCTTCACTCTGGGGTGCCTGTCGCCTCCATGGGTATGTCTGGGCCTGAATCTATTGGCTTTTCCATTCCTCTCCTCATTCCCCATGAGGCCAAGTCACAGGGCTGCATCCTTCCCTTGCAGAGCAGTGCTGGTGCAGGGCAAAAAGAGTGGGATGAAGGAGGCAGAGAGGATCAGTAGGATGTGTGCAGTGCCTCTTACAGAGGCAGTTTGGCATGTCACCTCCCATGGACACCCACCTCGGTGGGTTCAGGAGCTCCCTGTGGATGGGCAGGTCCGTACCACATGAGTAGCATTCATCCCATCCCTGCAGCCAGGTCTCTGTGACCACAGCGGTAAGTTTCTGAAGAGCTACAGAGGGCTTTCTGGTGTTAAATTCTATCTTGCTATTTGTTGAGTAAATGCCCCACTTGGCATCCAGAAACGCGGCCTGGAACTATTAGCACAGTTCATAATTTCAGCAGTGGTTATGAGCCTTCAGATTGAGTCTGTTCTCTCACTGGATTCATCGTTTACTTCAGCATAATTTTTTTTTTTTTTTAAATTCATGCCCCCCCACCCCCCCCCGCACAGACCTCACAGAGATTTTCATGCATTTAAATGAAAAAGCTGAACAGTTCCCTTTTCTCGTTCACATTATGCAGCATTGCCCTTCTCTGTATTTTATCCTATTTCAGAGCTGTCACGCAAACAAACCCAACTAAAAAAAAATAAAAAAGTCATTAAAGAAGTGTGCATCCTATCAGCCGTCTGTCTCAGCTACTTCTCTCACTGTATGTGTAGAGAGAAATCCTTTCTCCTGCTTGCCCTCCTCTTTCAGATGTTTTCACTTCTTTCCTAGAAGTGATCCAATATCTGTATGGTTCCGCAGAGCACTGTGGTCTGCTCCAGTTGCCCAGTAAACCCCTACGCACTTCCCCCCCATACATGTGGTATTTACTATTTCAGGACCATGGAGCTACTGTTTTCTAAAGCATGTTTATGTTTTCTTCCTTGATTACTCCAGAAGTAGGAATTCTCTTTTTCTGTAAAATCTGTCCTGTCAAGCACACTATACTGCTAAGACACCTGCTTTTCTTTTTCCACCTGAGTATATCTGGATGAAGTAGTCATTGCATCTCTTTCCTCCATCACTGGAATATCTGACTGTTTTTAATATTATTTCTTACTCTCTTCTATATCATCTGATTCAGCTTTTGAGGAAGACTCAGCCATAGGCCTTCAACATGCACTGATTTATTTTTTTTATTATTCTTACTCAAATATGATTGCCAGTCTAGCTTATCTTAGCCTTCTTCATCATGCCAAAAAGTGATGCTATGTTAAGTCTGCCCCATTTCATGTCCCTGCCTTTTGACCATTTGGTTATGCTGAACAGTCATGCTTCTGCAAGGTAAGCAGCATGGGTTCCCATGGGATTGTCATGTTGGCCACAGGAAAAAAGTCCACTAGGAGAGACTAAATATGGAGAAAGTGCATTCAGCACTGAGGTTTGCTGGTGGACAGTTGCTGGTGGCAGGGGGATGTCAGCAGGAAGCATCGTTCGTTCTTGCTCTCGGCACGAGTCCATGGCACTTGTTATCGGCTCTCCTGGGCAACAGCCATAAACCCTCCCCAAACACACCTAAAAAACCTCCCCAAAAGGGGAAAACCACAGGAAAATGAGAAAAAAACCCTATCAAATATCTCAGCAAATGGAAATATGATGGGGTAGGGCTCAAAAGAGCAAAATGCAAATTGCTCCTGTAGAACGAGCGAGTATCTTGTTCTTGCTGCAGCTGATGCTCTTTGTGAGAAGATGTGGATGTTGGCATAGCTCTGGCGGGGAGCTTGCACCCTTCACAGATGGAGAGAGCAGGTATGGGACAACAGGTCAAGGCTTTCACCTGTAATCTTCTGGTCTCTGGTATCCCACAGAGACCCCTGATGACCAAGAGACTGCCTTTTCCAAAGAGGAATATGTCCTGGTAGCAAGACCTCCAGTTTGTGGTAAAAATTCCTATTACTTACTTCACAGGCCTGTGGAAAAGCACCTGTCTGGACAGCAGGAGACGTGCAAATCACAGGTATGAAAGTGCATCTGCCAACTCCTGTGCAGAACATCTATCAGTGAATTTAGGCTGCCCTACCTTCACACCTCCCTATGAAAACTTTGGATTATCTTGATTTTTATCCACACAAGGAAGGTGAAATCGTCTAAATCTTAATGATTCATGGGGTGCGGGCTGCTTCTCAGTTTCAATAAATAGATTATCCTCCTTGTCAGTGAGGAGTAAAGAGCTGTTTTGAATTCATGGTGTGTTTTTTAAACTTTCTTTCAAAGATTACTTTTTTTTTTTTCCTTTCCCCTCCTCATGTATCTCAGAAGAAACTAGCTTGCCAAACTGCTCTTCTGAGATAGAGACATCCATCTCTGTGTACGGTCTGTACTTGTGAAGCGGAGCACAAAGCCCTTTTTCTATTTAATCCATATTAATTATCTCTCTGCAGCTCCTCTATAGTTTCCACTCAGCCCAGGCACCAAAACATGTGCGGCTGCATCTTCAACAAACCAGAGCCTTTCACTGCACACCTGGTAAGTCAACACTCCAAAAATAAAAACAAATAAAAAGGTTTACTGCTGAAGAATTGAGGCTCTCCACGCTTGAAAACTGAATGCCTTGGGACTGTGGACTAAGGCAGATATTTTTAGTGCCATCAATATCTCCTGGAGTTGATATCTCCCAAGACA
>JANHGO010006960.1:0-20666 GCA_024606505.1 Aquila spilogaster
GTGGGCTGAGATGGTTCAGGCCTGCAGCGTGGTCTGGATGGGGCCCGTGGCCCAACATGCAGCTGGCATCTGTGTCTCAGCTGGTAGTAAGGGTGCAAACAGAGACCAAACCTAAGTGCCTTAACAGGGCAAACAAATACTGAGTGTGGTTGGTAGAGGTGGACAACCTACCTCTAAGCTTCTCTGTAAATTTCAAAATCTGAAGCAGGGCTGAAATACTGTGTCTGCAGAGGACAAGTCACCAAGGAGGATGGGCTCCATCTCGATTCGAGCGGGCTGTAAAGACCTCTGCTAACATGTTCCTGTGTTCATCACCACGAAGGCAGTGCCATGGGAAAGCTCAGTCTGGTCAATGAAACATCTCCCTCTGCAGAGCTGCATCTTTATTTCATGTTTTACAGTGACCTCGTGCATGGTGATTTTCTCCAGTCTGTGAATTCATGTGTGGTATTTTAAAGCTTACTTCCTGAGGAGGGATTTTTGGCATTGAAGACCTGGGTGGGGAAGTGTGTTTCAAAGACTTCTGAAATGTTACAGTATTCAGCTCCTATGGTGTCAGAGAGTTAATTTTTTCATTTAATCCTCATGTGATGTTGCTTTGCCTGCTGTACAGCTGTGGGAAATGCTGAAGAGATTTGCATTGGATTTGTTTGGCCCTGCCATGAGGCTAGTAGGATCAGATTTTAGCAGTTTTATCAGCCTGTCAGCATGCATCATTTTCTCTTGGGGGAAATAAGTGATCCACTTGCCTTCCCTACGTATTTCACATTTGACTCGGTGCTCCCACTGTGGTAAAGATACCTGGAACTCTTTTAATCGTGCTCCTTTGGAAACGGCAATAGAAAAAAAAAAAAAAAATTTGCTCTCTGAAGCTATTTCCTCAGCCTGCGGGCTAATTGGGGCCACCAGTGATTTGAAGTAAGCATCCTTGTAAATGAGCCCCTGACCAGCTTTTGCATTTCTGTCTCACTAGTCTGTCCTTGCATTTTAGGGATTTTGATCATCAAGGCCAAGTCTGAGGCACCAGACCTCAGTCATAGCTGTACTTAAAGCAACTCTTTTTATCTCTCTAAAGCAAACTCTCCTAATTGTAAGCAGGTAAGAAGGATTAATGCTAGTTAGTAATTTGTCTCTTGCTCTTTAATACACTTGTAGCCCCATAGGGATGCACACTGACTCCAGTGCCTCAGAGGAGGCATATAACAACAAGGCAGCTGGAGCTGGAGGGCTCAAGTGGGCCTTAGGCAAGAAATAAATCCTTGCCCCTCTATTCAGGTACTTATCCAGGCTTCCCTCTGGCTCGGTAGCTTCGAAATCTGCTGTAGTAGCCCTGCAGTGGTTCTGCTGGAAACTATTGAAATCTACAGCCAACCACTGGGCAGAACTGCACTGTTTTGTCAGAAATTCATCCTTGAATGTTCCCTGCATGTGTGGTGTACCTGGGGGATGAGTTTCAGATTTCCCATTGTAATTTTGTCAAATTTGCTTTTTATGAACTGCTTTGAGATTGAAATGGAAGACGTGGCCTTGTCAGACAACTTGCTTTGTGATTTGGGCTTGTTCCAGCTTCAGTTGGTATGGGAAAACATAGCATGAAAACACCCTACTTGAGTTAGGCGCATGAAAATGTGGGATCGAACAGTCCGCACTGTGCAGTGGCCTCACGTCACATGCTGTGGCTCGCAGGGCCACTGGAAGATTTTCTCAGATGGTGTCTGTGTTGTGCAACCCTTCGAAAGCAGAACGCAATGCAGGAAAAGTGTTCTCACCAAAAATCTTGGGAACTTCACTGAATAAATGGCCTAATTAAGACTGAAGAGGACTTCAGTGCTCTGAAACACTTGTGAAGTGGTTAGTGGAGTAGGAATAGACAGAAAGAAAGAAAACCTAAGGTTTTTCCTTTTTCTTTCTCACACGCAGACACTGGTAAAAGCAACAGTTTCATCTTTTCAGAAATTCAGGTGCCAGTGCACATAGTCACAATCAAAACACTTCAAATGAAAAATTGCCACATTTAATAGCGGGTTTTTAAACAGAGCAATTGCCAGCTACCCGTTTAGTTCGAATGAATTTACTGGTATAAATTAGCTGTTTTTCTTTCAGTTTCTTCTACTATTGTGTTTATAGGTTTCTGCACAACCTCCTATAAGTTCTTGTGTATTAAAGATATTTAAAAGGATATATAAAATCTGTCTCGATTCCTGACAACTTGAGCAATTAGTTGTAATTTGTTGGCAAAGAGAAGGCAACTTTCCTATTTTCCTAGTGAGAACAAAGCTTACTGACTTCTGTAATGGTACACAGAAGCTGCATGCCTCAGAAGTAATGACTGTCTGGAGACTCCTCATCACTTGGATGTCCACTGGTGGTGCCAATTTGCTGTGCTTTATTTGCACAGAGTAAGAACAGCTGTAGTGAGTCAAACCAAAGAATCCCTCTAACCTTTCTGTCTGTCTCCAAAATGCTTCAAAGAGGGTATATGGACCAGGGAAGCAAACACCCTATGTCCTGGAGGACAGAATGTATTGGGTTACCCAAAACAGTGGTATTTCCCTGAAAGGCAAATACCATGCGGGCAGTGTCATGCTGCTGCTACTGGGAACGAATGTGAACTGATGGGTTTCTGCAGTCAACTCTACAAGACGCAAGAAGCCAGTGTTAACTTAGGAGAAAACCATGCTTCTGTTACAGTTTTTCTTTGCATTTCCAAATTATGTTGCTGTTGGGTTTTTTTAATTTCTTGATGCTTAGAGCACTTAAGTTAAACTTTACTATCGTCTTCTCCAACGGTTGTAATCTTTTCTGCTTTCCACCATAGAGCCTCGGCCTCTTGGATAGCAATAGCTGCGCTGTGAGAACACTTGAACAGTTGCCAGGAAAGTTGAGTGACGGTCAAAAGCTACATAGAAGAAATTATTATGGATGCTGGGTGTTTCATTCCACTGTTTTCAGTACTGGCTGATCTTGTTGTTTTGCCATGGTTTTTGACATGACCCTGTTATAGCTAAGCTGTAATGGGGCGGTGCTAGAGAGCCTGGGAGACTGCAAACAGGAACTTCAACAGCTCAGATGGGCAAATGTGTATTGAAGGAAGAACAGCCAACCAATAGTAATTATCTTGAAACAGCAATTAAGTTGTCTTGGTTCACTGTTGTGGGCCAGTGCTTTTTCAGATGTCAGAACAGGAGCTGGGAAGCCACAACCTCAGGTTGTGTCACTGTGATCATTTTTCCTCCCTTCATGCTGTCAACTTCCATTTCAGGCTGTGTCATGTTCAAGCAGGCAGCATGCCTTGTGAAAATCCTTGCCCACGTGCCTCGTTAGCCTCCTTTACAGCTTGTGATTTTTCTGATCACATCTTCTTAATACACACTGTAGCACAAGACATCATCTGGTCACTTGGCCGCCTTTCTCTGATGTTTTCCTAGGCAATCCGCTGCCTTAAAGTGCTCTGGGCTTCACCTGCATTGCTGGACAGTATGTTTAGCTCTTTATCTGTTTGGTTCCCTATCACAGTTGGTATTTTTAGGAGGTACAACTTAACCACTTTATCTTCTGCTGCGGGTGATGAAGCCCTCGACAGGGTGAGTGGAGGAGGAACATGGCTGGTACTGATGTAGCATCCTTGAGGACACTGTGCTTGCCCTGGCTAATGTTACTATCAGGAACGTGCTTGTGGTTTCTTCACCCCTTGTAGCTATAGTTGCTTCTCCTTTTAAAACAAATACAGGCTTTGCCTGCATTGGAGAATGTGCACCTATTACAGTTAATGGTGGGCAATTAGTTTGAATCCAACAGAAGCTCTGCTGTCACAAATTGCAGCTTAACTTATTCTTCCCTCATTCTGTTGTCAGCAGCTGTAATTGGGTCAAATGCCGCAGCACAGAGGAGACCGCCGTTCCCTGCATCCCACTCGGCAAAGCCCCCATGCTGCTGTCCAACGCGCCATAAAGCAGCTGATGGCTGCCGAGCCCAGACGGGGCTGGGACTGCGTGTTGCACTGACCAGACGTACCCAGTGTGAATTGGTTTTATGACAACCTGAGAAGCAGGAGGGAGAGCATGGAGCACCTGGTCCAGTGCTTTTTATTTGCTCTTTCCATTGCGTGAGATGGCACTGACAAAGAGGAGAGGGCGTCTGCCCCGTTTGCTACTGTGCTTCTATGTAATTAGAGTCCATCCCTGTTCTGAAAAGTTTATGGTTTTATATAGCTTAAGTGGGAGAGAAGTACAAATTGTTTCCATTTTTCCTGATGGGGGAACTATGAGACAGAGCAGTGTTTGACCTGCCCACATCACATTGCTGACATTTGGCACAGCTGAGTATTTTGAGTGGAGATTTCTTGAATGTCAGGCCAGTGCCCTATAAACACAGGTTGCCTTTTGTTGTTTGCTGGGCTCAACTGTATGGGAGAAGCAATAAAGCAGCTCTGTAGGCAGGGCACTGAGGAATGCTAGCTCAATTTACATATGAAAACATTTATCCTAATACTCAGAGCTTACTTAGCTACTAGTGAGGGGTTTCCATGGGCCTGAAGTCTGGCAGAAAGAGGGTCACACCACCCTCTTCAAATGAACTGCTTTAATTTTAATTAAGTCCACTACCTCCTGGGAAGTTGCAAGCTCCCAGATTTCTTAATTACCTACTGTGCAGCTGAAGCTCAATTGTAATTTAGGGCTTGGAGACTTTTTTTCTTTCCTTTTTAATCGTAAACAGCAGCAGAGAAGGAGTGTGTACTGCAGTAGATGCACTGGCAGTGATAGATGAGCCAGTGGAGAGAGAGGCAGAAATAACATGGCAGATTGGCTGTGGTTTTTAGCTGTCTAGGAACGAAGCAGAAGAGCGCTGCCCGCACACCATCTGGATGAGACAGCGAGAGGTGGCGAGCTTCACGTGAGCGCAGGAAGAGGAGGGTGCTTTTCACTTGTCGGAGATCAGAACTGACACTTCGATGTGTTCAGGGTGCCATCTACCCTGTCTAAATATTTATTTCTTGTGCTGTGCTCAGTCTAATGCAATCAGACTACAGTGTGGAGGGCTGCCATATCCTTTTAGCTCTGAATTTGTCTTGCAGTAACAGGCTCTACTGCCCCCAAACTATGCATGCATATTGCAAGTGAGGAGAAAAGTTGGAGCACCAGCTCCTGTTATAGCACCTCACACGTTGCCTCTCTTCTTGCTATCAATTAGACCCGACAGAGCTTGCTGTATAGACTACCTTAGGGTTTGTCGTGCAGAGCTAGAGAGACACTAATCAAGTTACGTGCAAGCTTGATTCCCTTCATATTAGTAGGAGGATAAATTAGCTAGTATTTTCTTTTGAAATATAAAAATGTAAATTGACTTCTACTGATACTGATTTGTTTTAATATTTCCACTGAAAATTGAATGATAATGCACTCTGCATGTTTTTGCACCAGTCGAATATTCCCACTAGTTGAAGAACAGTGTACTGTGACAAAACCAGTTCGAGCAATCTCTCTTCTAAGCAGAAACATGCTCAATTTGAGCACGCTAATGCTAAGTTAAATTATCCATTGCACCTGCGCTCCTCCACCCATGCACAGACTGTCCTGTGAGCGTAGGCTGGCTTAGGAGAATTTTTTTTATTTTTTTTTTTTAAAATCACTCGCATCCCTTGGACCTGGGTGAGATACAGAGTTGGATTTGTTGAGCCTAACACCCCCACTGGTGCTTATTATCATCAGTCCTATGGTACCTGTCATCTTGGTCTGTGAAGCTCTCTGTGATAGACTTGTACAGAGTTGGTTACATAAACACATGTTGAATAAGGAGGGTAAACAGGTTTTACTTGGAAGAAGAGTGATTATTCTGCTTGGCTCAAGCACGATTGTGATAGTTAGGTTTGGTCCTTTGTTCTGCCAGAAATTTTTTTAAATAGTATGATTAACTTGAACTCGCCACCCTGTTACGTCTGTAGTCCAGACTAAAACTGTTTCAGATGAAGAGTATGGAGAATAATTTATCAAGCTTCTCGGTGTGGAAGAGCTAAATCATCGAGGAATGTTCTTGTAGTGCTGTGTCGTTACTGCAGCATGTGGAGGGGAGAAGTTGCAATACAATTAAGGAGTGGCTTGACCCCATGTAAGAAGTGCACTGTTAAAACAAGCCCTTTCCCTGCTCCCCACAGCTGATGCAGGTAGGTGCAGAGATTGAGAGCATCCCTGGGCAAATCTTATTTTTGGCTGTGGAGAGACTCAAAAGGCTAAAATAAGCTTCTGCAGCCTACTAGACACTTTAGGGTGGCCCAGACACTTGCCGAGTGCTAGTAAATGTGACACTGGACCCATTAGAGAACTTCAGTGGCAGGGGGAGGCCAGGCAAGATGTATGAGAGTATCTAAAATGTCCCCACATGTTCCTATCTGTGCACCTGGGTATCTCCTGAACTTTCCAAGCCACATTCTTGCTGTGTCCTCACAGAGCCGCCTGGTTGCGCTCCGGCGGCTCCCTGCCCAAGGTGTCTGTGGAGGAGTGGTTGTACAGTCCTTTCCTCTTGGCTTTGTTTTCCTGTATCTCAGCTGTAAATGCCATGGGACAAAGGGATCTTTCTGCATGCAGGCACGTGCCTACAAAATGGCTTGCTGCTGCTGGCGCCCCGTGACCAGGATCCAACCCCGCTCTGCTGTCCTGAGTGCCATGATGCAGCAGGACTCCCGTGTCTTCCCTTCTCCCCCTGGCGTAGGACTGGGCTCTACTGTGAAAGCTCAGAAATTAGGCTGAAACTAGGAAAGTATTCTGATTTCTTTTTCTTTTTTTTTTTTTAAAGTAAAATTTACTTCAACTTGGTTTTATAAACCATCCTTATCTGTCGCAGGCATTTGATTTAATGAATTTAAAGAAACAATGATAGAGGAGATAGTCTCCAGTTTTATAAGGGAATTGCAAGAGTAATCCCTGAAAAAAATTTGTTTGCGTATGTGCATGTATAAATAAATTTTAATGATCATGTGTAATTTATATATGACTACATACATTCACTGTGGGATTTACAGTATTTAGTTATTAACTGTGTTGAACATCCTTTAAGTTGTGCTTACAACTTAATGCCGGATAAGTAAATATGCTTATGATTTAAAGGCCCCATCAGCTGAATGAGAACTGGTGAGCTCAGCAGAGAGGAGAGGGGATGTTGGCTGTGAACTTGGTGTGTTATTTTGTTAAGGTGGATGTGTCCACGAGTGTTGATAGATGAGGGGCACTGGGTGGAAGATTGTCCCTCTTCAGCACTGTGGTCTCACAGCCAGCCATTCCCAGGAAAGTTTTCTAAGAAGGCATGGGGTTTTTTTTGTTTTTAGTGTTGGAGAATAACCTCTTTAAAATAGCAATGTAGAAGTCAGTCCTCACTGTCAGGTACAGGCAGGTTCCTGGAGGGGCTCAGCCCCAGAGGCTTATCTGCTGCAGCACAGCAGGAGGGCAGGCTTAAGCTGTGAGGGTACCTGGCTTCCTCGTCCTCTGATGAGAATGAGGATAAGAGACAGTGGAAGCAATAGTAATACTTAATTAAAAGATATACTATTGTCCCCTGTGTATATTTGCCACAGTGTATATTGTAATTAGCATTACTTTAAAGATGTGTGGAAAAATACCTGCTCCTTTGGGGACGTTGTAAGCAGCTAAAGGACTTTGTGTGCAATGCCACCTCCTTTATTTTTATGTAGTAGCTAAATGGAAAATACATGCTGAAGAGGAACAGGAAAGCTTGTTACGTTGTATAGCACTAGCCCATACAAAGTGAGTTTTATTTGTCTGCGTTGGGGACAGTCTGTATTCCTCGCCCCACAACAGCTGTCTTGGACGATCTTTTGGCCGTGTCAGGTCCCGTGACCATGGTGGCAAGGCAGATGCTAGAGTCCCCTGGGTGCTGGCCCTGTTCCCGAGTGAGTCAGTGCAACCTTCCAGGTGCTGCATCCTGCCTTGCCAGTGGCTCTGGGAGCACAGGGCGAGATGCCCCAGCAGTTCCAGCTATCAGGAGATGGCATAGGACACTTGCCGGATGCTCTGCCTTATATTTTGCAGATAAGCTAAAACATAGGGTCAAAGAGAGGGAATGGGGCTGTATGAGAAGTGCGGGAGACTTGTATGCTGCTGCTGTATGGTCCTTAGGCTCTCACATGGTTTCAACCTTCAAATATATGAGTGGACCAAGTATACCACTGATAGGTAAGGTCTTCTGCACAATCTTTATGGCTGCAAATTTATTTTACATATTTTTTGAGAAGTTTGTGCAATTGCGCCATTGCTTAGGTCTTACAGAAGCCCTGACCTCCCAGCAAACAAAGCGCTCATGCTCTTAAGGTTTGTTACTGGAGCCTTTTGTGCAGGTCCCAGAAAAGGTGTTTGGTTTAATTGCAGATATATTACTATTCCAACATCTTTGTATTATCTTTGCTTAGTTTAGCCCTTGGAGGTTTTTTGTAATTCTTCACTCTGTTTGCATGAGGGGTATTAAAAAAAGTGTTATTCCTAGCTCTGCATGAGATCTCCTTGTTTATGAAATCGTACTCGCCTAACACAATTATCTCCAATAATTGCCAAGAACACTTGCTCTGAAATCTAAGCTTAACTTTTTGGTTATTGTTGGCAATGTTTTTTACAAACTAAGATTGGCTATTTAAGGCTGAATATTATGTTCTTATGCTTGGTAATCTGGCACTGAGACTGTGCGCTACAGTAAGACTTTATTATCCTTAAGTGGCATTTATTTAACTGAAGGAGTGAGAGGGGCAAGGTTCTGGTCCTTCAGGTGATGGGGACAAAGAGTTTGGAAGTCACTTCATCCTTACCACCCTGCCAGGGAGGTGCTGTGGTGGACAAAAAAAATACAGCCAGAAAACTCTGTCCTTTCTGACAAAGGAAACTTAAGAAGATGCAGTCCCATAGCATGAAACCTTCTTTGTGTTATTTCTCAGCTACACCTGGTGCTGCTGTGTTGCCCCGTTAGTGCTACAGATGCCTTGTCCCTTTGCTGTGGATGGGTGAAATGCGGGCCCTCCTTCGGCAGTGTTTGTGCCAGGCTGCAGGAGTGCTGGTGTGTTGGCGTGAAGGATTAACGCTGCTTATTGCGTGCCACGTGGCAAAGTTGCTTTCATTTCTTTTGGTTTACTTTTCTTCAAAAACTTAATTTCATGTACAAATAGACATTTTTCAGGTTTTTATCGAAGTAAAAAGTAAATTACTCAAAGCAAGCAAAAGCTTTGGGGGGGTTGTTTTGGAAGAAAATTGTAGGGGTTTTACTGAAAAACGTTGATATACTTTTTCATCAAGATATTGTAGGGCTGGGTGAGGGATAAGAAATGGAAAGTATAAGAAGGGCTTTCCATTAAACCCACTCCCTTGAGAAACAGAGGATATTGCAGAAATCAGAGAATGACGTTACTAATGACAGACAGCGTGGGATCCCACCCCTTAAACCCCATCTAGTCAAACAAGAAACTAGCATTAGCTGAGAATTTGGGGGATGAGTCCCTGCTCTTTGCAGAGGTCAGACGTGAAGGGCTGTTTCCTCTGATACAGTAAAAATCAGAAGATAACGAAGGGCTCTGCTGCGTGGGCTGGGCGCTCGGGTGCTGCCCTATGTACTCGGAAGATCAGCAAATGGCCGAATAATGCTGCACTGTGCTCTTTCATGGGTTTCTGGCAGGGAATCAGCGTCTCAAAGAGTTCACGGCTTTAATCTCAATAGCATTTTGTTATCATTTCCCCCAATGGCTAGTGTATGCTTTTATTTTTAGATAATGGGTGCTGGTGGGGCTGTTTTTCCCACCACTCCCTTCCCTCAGGAAAACCTTTCAGCTTGTCAAAACTGCCATTAAAAACAGGGCTGACTATTTCCCACGAAAGGGAATTTTCCCTGAGCTGTTATTAATGAGTGAAGCCATCATTGGAAGTGTGGGGTTTTCGGAAGGATGCTGATGAAAGTCAAGGAGGTTGGGAGAAATATTGACTGCCAGAGATGGTTGGGTTGCTTTGCTGTGTGCTGGGGAATCTGGCTACTACAAAAGGTGGTGTTTGCTGGTCCTGCCGTCGCAGGAACAGAGCTGGCATTATCACTTCATAGTCACAAAAGCTGCTAACTGTTTGAGGAAAGGTTTGGATGCTGTGATGATAAAAGTTTCTGTAACTTGAAACAATCATGAGGCAGAATGGCTGCTTTTTTATGTTAAATTTATTTCCAAGATAACACGTGAGCTCTTTTTTTAACTGTGCAAAATTATTGTGTAAACTGCTGCTCTGTCATCCCAAAGCATCAGGTCTAATATTCAGATGCCCAGTATCTGCAGATTCCCAGCTGGAGTTTTATTTCTTCTTAAAATCAATGTTGTGATGTTTTGCATTCCTAAAACCCAAACTCCAGGAACTGTGTGATTTATGAGAATTTCAGCTTTGATAAAAAGAAAATCAGAGAGAAACAGGAAAGTGTAAACATTAAATGTGTAAAACAAGCCAAGGAAAACTCCAGCTTTTATTTCTCTCTATATATGTATGTATCTGTGTGTGTGTGTGTGTGTATAACATCAATGATTCTGAGGAAGTCCATTCCATGATTCTTGGATGCTGATGTGGTCAAATGAAAAGCATAACAAGGTCATGTATAAAATGCAGTGCAACTATTTACTTAAAAAGATGTCTTCACATTAGAATATATATTCTGCTGTATGTCTACAGATATTTCACTGAGTACAATTCCAGGACAGAAGTTCTTTTCCTCTCGCAAATAAAATGTAGAGATGCAGCAGGATGTCTTAAAAACAATTCCTTTGTGAAGAATAACTAACTGAATTTACTGCAGAAAAAGCATTACTTACTGTCTGAAATATGGCAGATCTCTAGATGCATGCTTTTGGTTACTGAAGTAATTGAGAAAATTAAAGGATGATCCTATCTGGCATGAAATGCCTGCTCGTGCTTTGGGCTGGGTGCCTCGTGCAGCCTTCCTTGAAAGTCACTGGGAAGGGAAAGTGCTGGTGGTCTTACGGGGCTGGACTCTAAATGCACGTTTTGTTCTGTGTTGTTTTCACTCGAGTTGTTCTGTTTGGAACTGGAGGATCAGTTAACAAGTAATTTATTAACTGAACAGTTTTCTTCACTTTTAAAAGCTAGCTGTATGCCTATGCACGTCTGGCTCCTGCCAGCTCCAAGGCATTTGTACATCTTTAAACACGGGAGTAGCTCCCAGAAATCAAGGACGTTGCTCACGTGCTTTGAGTGTTTACAGGACTGAGACCTTAAAGAAAACCTGGTCTAAATAAGAAAAAAGTATCTGAGGCTGCTGCTTCTATGAGCGATGCTGTTACGTTGAGTAGGAGCTTTATATGAACGTTATTGCAGGATGAGACTCTAAAAAGAGGGAGGAAAGAGTCAGACTGGTGTGCTCAAAAGCAGCATTTGATTTGGGGTAACTCCTATCTGTGGGCTCCCACCTTGGAGCTTCCCTGAGTATACCATGAGCTAAATCTTCAGCCTCTTTAATGTGTATGATCCTAAGGACTGCAAGTCAGTAACCGTTTCTAGAAATGGTGGCTAAAAGAAAAAGGAGATGGGCAAGAGAAGGAAAGAAAGAAATGTCAGGAAGAAAGAGAGCAAAGGCTTGCAGGAGTAAATAGTTTTAGACAGAGATTGAAGTAAGTGATGGACAGTTTTCCCTGTTTTTATATAAGCTCTTCATCAGCGCAGTAACGTGACTGGTGTGGCATGGCCTTTAGCTGGAGTGGGCTGGCAGGGAGCCACTGAATCTCACTTGTTTTTGCTTGACAGTGCAGTGTCAAAGGACATGGTGGCTCATCGCTGTAAATCTCACTGCTATTTATCCTGCACCACCGTGCATGGGTCTTCAGGCAGAAGTCATCTTTCATAAGGAGTTTTTTTATATACTGACCAATAATCCATAGGGTCTGAGCACGATCTCTTCCATCTCTAGTCAACATCAAACGAAGGTACCAGTGTAATGAATAGGGATTTTTCCTTCTGCTGCTGTGGTTAGGGGCGTAGTGATGGGAAAGCAGAGCACAGTTCAAAGATCTGTGTTACTGAAATTGCCTTGTAATGCTTTATTCATATCTCTGATACTGCCTGACAGCAGGCAAATTTATTCATTCTATTGCCTGGCTGTGATAGAGAGTGTAAGTACTAGGGTAAGTAAGATAAGTAGTTTGCAGAGATGCTGTTAAAGCCTTTACCTGTAGTTTTTGGGCTGCAGAATTACAGAAATGCCACCAAAGGGGCCTTTTGGAGGTCACACAGCTCAAGCTCCTGCTCCAGGGGAGCCCCCAGCACCAGGGAGGGTTACTTACGCTGGTGCAAGGAGCATCGCTGCATCCAGGGATGGGGTCCTTCTTCCCGTTGGGAAGATAGATGTGGGCAGCTGGTTGCTTCCTCTCCACCAGCATAGGGAGCCCCATAGATAGGTCGGTGTCCCTGGTAGTCCTCTAGTCCTTCTCTGTGGGGCCACTGCTCTACTGGTCACTGCATGGTGTTAGTCTGCACCCCCAGGCAGAAATTGACCCTTTTCCTTATCAGACCCCACTAGGTTTCCAATGGGCTCCATCCTCAGGTTTATCAGGGTCCCTCTAGTGTTGGGTTCTAGCTGTTTCTTACGTTGTCACCTCCCGCGCGCTAATGTCACCTGCAGATTTGCAGAGGACACGCACACGTGTCACCGATGATGGCCCTGATGTTGACCTAATTTCCTCCGCATCCTTCACTGCTTGGAGATGGATGCCAGGAGGATGGGCTGCCAGGGGACTCACCCAGAGCTCCCCATGCCCGCCCTTCCCCAGATGTCAGGGACCTCCCCTGATGACCAGTTTTTCACAGATGATTTTCCAATTTTCTGTTTTACAGGTTTGGATTTAGTTGTTTTGTTTTTGGTGTTTTTTTTTTTTTTTTTTTTTTTGGTTTTTTTTTGTTTGTTTTTTTTGTTTGTTGGGTAAGTGATGTGACACATATACAGAGGATATATTACAAGCTGTAAGGTTTTATGGTATATCAGGAATGGAAGCAAGCAGATCTAGCTGTTGGCAGCAAGTATTAAAAATGAAGAAGGTTTAGAGAGGATTATTTCTGCCTTTTCATTTGGAGAAATAATCTCCATTTAAAAGTTAGTTACTAATATGCCCCATGACTATACATTCATCTTTACCCCTAATAATGGATTTTATCATTAATACGCATGAATTTTCACTTATGTTATAATCCAATCAGCAGCAAATCTCCCTCTTTAAATGCAAGGTATTCAGCAGAACAGGGACTCTCTGAAACTTTGCTGTTGAGTGAGATGGCTCGAACATAGTGGAGCGAGTTTAATTTTCATGATACTATCTGATACAGCAGCCGTCGCCTTTTGCTGTGTAATTTGTTTTCACATGTACAGTGTAGATGTGTGGAATGAAGTACTGGATTATACTGTGCAAACTTGGAGGCTGAGGTGGGGAAACCCGGAGGTTTTGTTGGGTGTGGGGAAGGTACCAGTGGAGGGCCAATGGGTAACAGGGCTTTCTAGGGAGAAAAAGCAGACCACGTTTGAGCCAGAGACTTCTGGAAAGGAGGGTGCTCTGGAAAGGAGGGTGCTCTCTTGCCCTTGATTTGACTTATCTTGCAATTGCAAACGTATCCTTGGATTATTGCATGCTCACCATGAGCTGCTCTTGAACCTCAGGATCTTTTATAAGCACTACTGGAAAATTGAGTGCTTGCTTGAGTGACACAAAAAGGTTACAGAAGCTTCTGGTGCAGCCCAGCCAGCATCGCCCACACAGGGCCAGCGGAGCTGCTGTCCTCTCCAGCTGGCAGAAGGTTGTGGTTTGTAAAGCTGTAGTAAGGTCCTTGGCTGGATGAGGAGGTTTCAGTGTGAAGAGAAATTTTGCTGGGTTTTCCTCCTCTCAATTAGATATCATTGAAGTGGGGTTTTTGTGGTTTTTTCCCTAGTGTTGATGATGTGTCATCAACATTGGGTTTTTTAAATTGAGTTCCTGGTTTCACTGTAACTTTTTCCTAGTAGAAACCACTACTCAGTCTGGGTTTGCCAGCCTTATTTTCACTTAGGCTCAACTGAGTTTTTTTAATAAATGCAGAATGATACTAAAGCTCACTTCTGCAATTTTGGGGTGGTAGTTTTTTCCTTGATGTGACTCTCTTTTTCCCCAATATTACAGTTTTCAGCAAGTCATTAAAATAAATTCAGGATTCACTTATTGACACAAAAGCCTGAAACTGCTGTTCTTTTTCCTCTGTCATCTGCCACTCTGGCATTTCTGATGTTTTAATCTTGAAGTGCAGCTGGCAGAATGGTTAAAGCTCACGTGCCCACCCTGTTGGGAAGCTGAGGAAAGCCCTGGGAGCAGAGCCCATCCCAAGTGATGAAGTGATATTGCTGTTCCTTATGGTTTCCAGCAGTTCAGACATAGCGTGCACTCAGGACCCATGTAATGCTTCGCATTCTCAACTGCAGTTCATTAAGTGGTGATAAAGGAAAGGAGTAAATGCCATTTGAGGAAATACCTCCTTTTATTAGGGCCTGACCTTTCCGACCCTGAGTTAAGCCAAAAGGGACTAGTGCAGAGCCAGGTACAAAGCTTATTCCCTTCCTGCTTTGCCCACTGGGCACAGAAGCGTTGCCGGCATGGGGCAGACGTGGTAGCAAACCTGCTAGCCCACGATAAAGTGCAGGCGGTCATGATTTTCCGAAGTGTGGCACTTTGGTGTACCTTAAAACTCTGGGTTGGAAGTGGAAGGGAAGAGCACAGTGCTTTCCTTTCAATCCGCCTAGTGTGTAGCACTAGCACACAGGGGGACCCCCCCCTCGGTCCCCCCTGCTTTGTTAATGGATTTGCATCTTATTCAAAGGCACGTGCAGGTGGGCTATCCATCACTGCCAGCTTTCATTACACCTCTCTGGCCGGCAGTGTGCTTGCCACGGTCGCTGCCTCTCCCACCGCTGCAGTTTAATTGGCCCCTCAGAGCTACTTGCGGGGACCCTGGCAGGCCAGCAAGATTTGAGTGCTGATTTTGCCTTTTCTTTTTCTTATTATTCCTTGGGCAAAGGCTAACACTTGGGTCTCTGTTCCCCCCAATTTTTATGCACTCTTGTGCTGAGCTAGCAATTTAAGGTCATTTTATTTTTATTTATACCTACAGCCTTGGCTTTGTCAAGTTGCTCTCCATTGTCACCGACTAATGACTTTGGTAGAAATGTTGTTGCTCAGGTCTTACAGGAGCCTAACACAGTATTAGCTGCACAGAATGAGTAATTGGATGTCCCATTTACTTCTTGCATACAGGGTGTGCTTTAAAGCCTCTGGTGCCTAAAGAGTACAACCAGATGCAAAGCCGGTACCAGACCTTGCTCATATGTACCTGATTCACAGGCTCTGTCATTCACACAGTGTATACATGTTAGGACATAAATGAGAAAACATCACGAGCCCAAAGTGAGAATCATTTAAGTATCCAGCTGTACAGAAAGCTACTTGAAGAGGTGCTTTGGGGTCTTGTCATGCCAAAAGGTCTTACTGCAGCTCCTGTTGAGGGTCCTGTGCCTAGGAGGAGTGTGGGGGTTGAGGGTCTCTGTTCATACAGAATGACTCAGATTATCTTGGGGAGCAAAAAAGGAAATTAAATTCCCTCCTAAATCACAAAAGCCTAAAGAAAGGCGTGCGCTGAAATGTTCATAGTGCCACAGGAGCTTGGGGCAGAGATTAGAATTAGGGATTTACCAGGTCACGTAACATCATGCTCCTTTTAAAGTGCTTGTGCTGTGCTGATGCCTTTTAGTTTGTAGCATTCAAAGAAGTCCTTAAACATGCCTTATGGTGAGGGACCATGACTTACAAATAGGTGAGCTGGCCTAAAGTCAGATGGACTTGTGCTATTTTACACAATGGGGTCAAAATTGCACACAGTGAGAGCATTTAGAAGAAGGTAAAAATAAACCCACTGAATATTTGGATAAACCTGTAGCTGTTCAAAATGTTGATGGCTTGATTATTTGCCTTTGTCTAGTTAAATGCTGTTTTCTTAATCTTTTGCTACCAAATGACTGATCTCCAAGAGGCTTACAGTAAAAAATACATATTTAATTGGGAAAAAGTCTTGCAGGGAGGAATGTATTTTTGCTGGTTTGCACAATAAAAGGGCAAACCACTTTTCATTCCTGCCTGATTTTTTTTTTTTTGAACTGGAAAAGGCAGCTTTCAAAGACAGAAAATTGTCATTTTGCCATGAAAGGCTGTTTTTTGCTGACACAATTGGTAGTTTAGCTCAGCTTTGATTTCCTATTCTAAATATGTTGTAAGATTATAGGGTACATCCCAAGAAATATTCAGCATTTTTTTTTCCTTTTGAATTGCTTAAAAATTAAGAGAATGATTATAAACATGGAGTAAGTCTATGCAAGATGTGTGGTTTGGTTTTTTTTTTTTTTCCCTCTCCTTGACATTCAGTGTGTGCACTCTTGGGATGATATTTTATTACAGAACATTGATTCCAAGAATATATTTTAAGTACATTAGGAACGAATTGAAAATAAATGTAAGGCCAGAGACTCAGCTGGTGTAAATCAATGTCGCTCTGTTGAAGTCAGTAAAGCCATGCCAGTTTATCCCAGCTGGAGATGTGCCCTATGGTTATTTTTTCCATTTGCCCATAGGGAAGAGCTAGTTTTGTCACCATAGATAAAATTTATATGTATCTGAGGAAAAGAAGAGGGGCTCGGTAATTTAAAATAGTAAGGGAAGTCAAAAAACAATTTAAATACTTGTCTCTCCAATGTAGGCAGAGACAAGAGTGACATTAAGGAATAGCTTCTTTTTCCTTTTACCTCATATGTTTGTGAACTAATAATGGTTGTTCCTAAGAAATCAAGATACCATCTAATGAATTGAATTACTGGGTATTTCCTCCATGGTTTCCCAGTAATATGGAAGTTTTACCCAGCCATGGAAAAAGTGACCCATTTCTAATTCAACTGGCTATCTGCTGGGGTGAAAGGATTGGTTTGGTACTGTGCCTCTCCTGCTATACCCAGGCTTGTATGTGCAAAAAAAATGGCCAAGTCAAGCCTTTTTAAATGATTAAACACCCACCATCTCTTCTGCAAGTGGTACTGTTCATTCCCTGCCTTGCCAGACAGGTGCCTTTGATTTGCCTTCCCTGACATGGTCCTTTACCTTGGCTCCTGCCTCTGTGCCCTGCCCTGGTTCAGCCCTCCTCCCTGCAGCTCCTGGCTTCGCACCCCGGCAGCCCTCAGGGACAGAGCCCTTCTCTGGCAAGGAGTGGGGCAAGCATGGCGCAGACTGACCCTCTCAATAGTTTCTTTCAAATTGTGGTACATCTTTCCAGTGGGCATAGGTTGTGCTGGACAGCGTGGCCAGAACTATTTTTTTTAAATTGAAAACACGTTGCTGATGTGGCAGTGAACTCTCCGGTCTCCCTCTTCTCCAGTTTTAAGGACCTATGCCACAAAATAGATGTGGTGCCAATTTTTTTTTTTTTTTTTTTTTCCAGTTTTTCAGTGAGTCAGTCATAAGAATTATTTTTACAGGTGCAAACCATAGTTTCCTAAAATCTCATTTGTTCAAACGATGAATCTGTTTTGGTATTTCCACCATCACCCTTTCAAAGGAAGAAAAAAAGAGGCATGCATCCAGCGAGGGAGGTGGGAGCCTGAGCGATGCTATTGGATTCACTCTTATAACAGGAAATTTAGAGCGGTCATAGAGTCAAGGTAGAGGTACTGCCCCATCTGACATATCTCTATCACTGTGGCATTAAGTTAACCTTGAGGTTTGACAAGTTCATTACATGCAGCTGTTTACATCAGCTTTTTACAAGAGAATTTTTATTCAGGGAGAAATCCATAGTTGTACTATTTTTACAGACAAGCAACCCCTCGTGGTTAGGGTTGGGTTTCTTTTGCCTACTTATTGATGGCAAATGCTTGCAAAATGCGATACAGGTCGTAAAGTCCAAAAATACAGCTTTTGTGTGTATGGAGTCGCTATTGCAAATGTCATGTTTGCATATTTCAAAATTAAAAATCAATACACCATTACGTATCAAGAATGAATATTTCACAGCATCTGTTGTAAAAAGGTTATGGATTTCCTCATTAGCAGCTTACTTCTAATAGAGCTGAATGAGGAGTGGGGCTCTCGGCAGGCAGACGGAGCAGCTCGGGGCTGTGCTGGTGCTTACAGTTCAGCATGCTGCCGAGCCTGGGGTTTGGAAAATGCACCGTTCCGCTTTCAGGAAATTAGTCACGCTCTGAGTTGGTTCCTTGTGTATTTCTTTTGTAAGGCCAAATCTGAACTGCTTATTCTTGTTGTACAGTACGCGTCAGGTAGAGGATTAATTTTTCTCTTGTAAGTAGCTATTGATGCAAATCTTCCAGGACAAAGCTAGAGAGGGATGAATCTTAAATCCATTTAAAAAAAAAAAAAAAAAGCAGCAGCAGTGCAGACTGGGAATTAAAATGATAAAACATAAAATCTCTTCCTTCTTTTCTTGTCTTTGCTTAACCAGTCAAGGCAACTTAGTCATAACAACCTATTTTGCTTTCACAGAGTTTCCCTGTATGTCACTGCCTGAATCCTACGTACAGCTGTTTAGTGTGTATGGATGCATGGGCATGTTTTTATTAAGATTATACACAAACAGCCCTTTAAGCGAAAGAAAACCAGAAATAAGTGCTTACTGGGGAATGAATTATTCTTCTTGAGTCAAAGTCAGTGAAAATGTATTGAAGTAAGAATTTCCTTATTGTTACAAGAATAATTTGTTTTGGTGGGTAGCACATAAGATTTATGATATGATTCACCTATTCATTTCTTTGATTTTAAGAACACAAATTTTGTAAATGATGTGCCAGTAAATATAGAACTCGCTAGCCCTAAGCTTCCTGTTGAATGAATGTATATGTGACTAATTCACTGTCTAGGATATAAGCAAACCATTCTCTTCATTAGTCATAAAGTCTCCTCATGGGCCACCAGTTCCAAGTGATCTCATTTTTTTTCACTTCGTTGAAGTTTCTGGAGTAAGCCAATATGTAAAGATATCTGTAGGGTAAGTGTTGGATTAGGTAAGGCATTGGACGGATACATTTCTAGCACAGGATCTGTTAGAACTGATCTGGGGTCGTAGTCTGACCTATCTTTCTTTCCAGCCACTACATATCTTATCAGCCTTTACCAATTTTATGAACTTTGCCAGGACCAATCATGCTCTTTTTATGTCTGCAGGAGACCATTCCAGAGATGCTCTGTGACCTGTTAAATGAGAGAAAATGAAAAGTAATTAAATAAAATGTTTGGGTGGTACTTTGTGCAACACCCAGGCTTGCAGGTTGCTTTCCCAGTGTTACAGTAAGCTCTGGGAGGGCTCCAAGGCTCCCACGTGAGAGCTCAGAGCTGCTGAGTTGGGGGGGTGAAGAAGATCAAAATGAACCATGAGTTTTACTCAGAGTTGCCATTGTCCAATTATTTGTATTATTACAGCGGTTTGTCATGGTTCGAGACTGTGACAGGCTGGGTCCTGTACAAATGCTGGATGAAAGCACAGTCCCTTTCTAAAGATCTCAAGCCAGGCAATTAACTCCCTGATTTCCTAAGAAATGGTGGCCTAAGAAGTAGGGTGAAGTAGATTGAGGTGGCCAACTGTCTCATAAGCACTATTGCACTGGTAGGTTTTCATGCCTTTTATTTCTAATATTATTTGATGAGTCCTGTAAAAAATGGAAGGGTTTGAGCAGTTCATGTTCTTCAGAGATGTGTCACTTCAGCCTAGGGTAATTTTGCCCTGTTTGTTGGGTTTGGCTACTGGTGTTTTCCATGGTCTTCATGCTATGGAGAAGTGCCGATAGGCTCAAGGGAGTGGGAGCGTCTACGCTGTCCTTTAGAGACTGTGATGACAGTGGAGCCACATCTTTGGTCTGTACCATAATCAATATACCTTTTCAGGGGGACAAAAAAAGTGGAAATAAGTGATTGCATACCTGTCTAAATCATATGCTTCCGTATCAAGTAGTTTCAACCAGTAAATCCCTAAGCTCCGCTGTCATTAACTTACTCTGTGCAACTCTGTGATTCTGGAAGAATAAAAAGTGTATTAAAAAACAAGCAAACTACAAAACCAAAAACTAAGCATGCAAATATTCTACCAGTTTTTTAAATATACATTGTCAGAAAAGCTAAGTGGGAAAGGTGATTTACTGCTTTTCTGCTGGAAGAAAATAAAAAGCATAGTCATGCGAATGGTTTTGCCAACGTGGAACACTCTGTAAAGTAAGAGAGTTTGGTAAAATGCAAATGACCATTACTCAAAATGCTGCTGGAAAGATAAAATGGCTGTGTGTGTTTGGATATATGGTTGCAGAGTAAAGATCTATTGTGCACTAAGTCGTGTGGCGATAAAGATAGGCAGATAAATGCGGGTCAGCAGAGAAGCTAAGACAGGCTATATAATGACAAGCCACTGTTTGAGGGAATATATAAATCTGTAAGAGCCTTTGTAACAGATGACGTGAAAACTTACACCACAAGTGTTTTACACACAACACCAGAGCAAATCTTTTTTTTTATTAACTGAGTTGAACTTTAAAATTATGTTATGACCAAAAATCAATAAAGAGAAACTGATTTAAGTTCATCC
>JANHGO010006961.1:0-20666 GCA_024606505.1 Aquila spilogaster
CCTGCCTGCAGCAGAGTTTGCATTCGCTTAGAAAAGCCCCTGCAGACACTTCTGTGCCACTCAAAACGAAGTTATTATTCGTCCTTCCAAAGCCATGACGAATATGACCTGTGAAATCTTATTTGTTGGAAGAGAAGGTTACTTGAAAGGTAAGAAGATGATTAAATTTGGAAGCACCTTTTTAAACTTTGTGAGATCTTTGGATATCACCCTTCGGAGAAACCTGCATATATATTTGATTTAGAATGTATTGAATGCACAAGCCTTCTGGTAACTTCTGCAGGAGACTGGCAGGAAGCTTTTCTAAAAATGAATTGATATGGGGAAAGATTTCCATCCTCTCCATCAGCCTTTTTAAGGAACAAAGGTTACAATTTTGTATAGTAATGATTTTTAGGAGCCAGAAAAAACGAAAAGCAGAACAAACCCCTTGAATAAGTGTTGTGATTTAACACTAGTGGGCAGCCAAGCCCCACCCAACCTCTCGCTCACTCTTCCCAATGGGGATGGAAAAGAAAATTGGAAAGGTAAAAGTGAGAAAAAGCATAGGTTGAGGTAAAGACAGTTTACTAGGTAAAGCTGCACAGACAAGCAAAGCAAAACAAAGAGCTCGTTCACTTCTTCCCATAGGTAGGCAAATGTTCAGCCATTTCCACGAAATCAAGGCTTTATCACAGCTATGTAGGAAGACAGATATCGCCACTGTGAGAAATGAAGCACATACATATGCCCTTTCATATGTACCAGACTGGGCAGTAACACACGTCAAGTACACATGGTATCCCTGAGAAAGCTGGATAGTTAGATGAATATATGTTTTTTGTTTCATTTCCATCCAAGCTAACTTAATCCCCTTGTGCTGAAACTGTAACAAAATTTTAGAAATAATCTTTTTTCCAGGTGAGCTACAGCAGTATACGGTCGTTTGATCCTGCAGTTCCAGTAGCAGGACCTCCACAAACTGTGTCAAAACTGTGGAACAGCACACACCACGTCTTTTCACACTTACATCCTGGGACTACTTACCAGTTCTTTTTACGTGCAAGCACTGTCAAGGGGTTTGGGCCAGCAACCACAATCAATGTAACAACCAACATTTCAGGTAAAAAAACTTAAAACTTTAAAAGGTTGAGTGGGGCAAGAGGGGGCAGTGTTCACTGGTTTTAAAAGTTGTTTTTTTTCGAGACTTCTATTATCAGGAAAAGTAAAACAAAACATTCTGAAAGGAGCTTTAATATTAATGAAAATGCTTTTGAGTGTACTTCCTGAACAATAGTACAAGTTCAGGGCAGTTTCACATCTGTAGTTATCAAATGTTTAATTTTGTTTGATATTTTACTTTCATCTACAGATTTTAAAGTCCTTTACAAACTTTAACTCGTTAAACCTTGCAGCACTCCATAAGGTACTATGTACGGTTTATTTGTTTTGAGGATTAGTAAAGTCAGATTCAGAAAATTAATTGACTTACTCAAGGTGCTACCACTTAGCAACATATGACTGTAACAGAACTGGGGAAGTTAACATGAAGTGTGAATTTCTTCTGCCAGCTTCATATAGTTCTACTGTCTTATGCTTTTTTTTCACTTACTGCAATGTGCTAAGAATGACTCTATTCATCTTAATAATGCACTGAAAACTCTAGAAAAAAGCACTGTCAAATTGCATACTTTAATATTTTGATTTCCTTAAATTTTAATATAATTCTCAAAACATAAGATAGCTCATGCAGTTGACAGCAGAAAATGAGTCAATGCTATATCCACAGAGATTGTTGATTTTAAGGTATGATAACTTCACAGCTTAGCAGGTAGCAAAAAAGTCAGTCATTTAAAAATGTAAGCAGCACAAAGCAAGCTATTTACTTTATTATCTGCCACAATGAAACTTAAATCCTCCTGTAAAGGGGTATTAATAATGTATTGAAATGCACCTACCATTTCTGTGAAAAACTACTCACAGAGTCTCCTTACCGAGTTTCCTAAAACATGCGTGAGTTGAAATGTGAGAAAATTCAAGGCAGAACTCCTTGAGATCTGTAGTAAGTTAAGTGCTGTATTTGTAGTTAACTTTAACAATTTGTTGAATTCAATCTCAAAACATAAGTACTAGCATTCCTTATTCCCCAGACCCTTCCAAAAACAAAACAGACAAAAACAAACACTATGTTCTGTTCATCTAGCCATGAGGTTGTTTTGCGATCTGATATTTTATTGTGATTCTTTAAGGTCTTTGTGTTACTTCACAACATATTTCAGGTCATAAACTTTCAGGGTTGATGGACATGTAGCAAGTACATACTTATCTTCTAATTATGAAGTTGACCCTCTTTCTAGGGAAAAAAAAGCACACAACAGCTAGCATGCCTGTGTCCCAGTCATTTCACTATTTTAAGAATAAGCATTTCAGAATGTCTGGGTGATTTCGGGCTATGATGTATTCAGGCTTCTTCAGATTTGTCTTCTTTCCATTCAAAAATGTTGTGAATTTTGTCCAGAATCCACTGAACCACAACTCATTGGACACAGGATGGACATGTGTTAGTTAATACTTGGAAAATACTTGTTTAATACTAGGAAAGCTTAGAAGTGGACTGTGATGCCCTTTTATCTGAATTTCACAGTTGTTTTTTTTATTTTGTCTTTCTTTATGCTGATCTGTTATCCATTTTCACTCAGAATAATGATTTTGATGAAGTAACTCGTTTCAGGAAGTGGTAGCTTTATTTTAATAATGGGTAAAATGATTCCTTTCAGTTACACCTACTGAGTATGGTATAAAGAGTAATTTATAGATGAACCTTCAGTGAAAATTATTTCTTTAAAGCAATAATATTTTCTGAAATGAACAATTTTTTCATGTGCATTTAGGATCAGAGACTAATGAAGCACAGCTTTTAGTCTTTCTTTGCTCTCCCATCTATTGATGTATTATCTTAACATTATTATCATATAAATGATTGACATCCTGCTAGAAAACATCTTTTTGTGACAATTAATTTTGAAACACAAAGGCATCATTAGCAATTTTATAAAGGTACATCTACATTATCAAAAAAAAAAAAAAAGTCCACCAGAAAAAAAACACCCAAATATGCAGACAGTTTTCAAGGTTGTTAGAGTGTACTGTCTAATGGATATCCATTTTTTTTCTGAAACACAGAAGATCCTGTGTTTTTCCTTGCACTAGAGTTGTTGTGAACAACAGTATTATTAGTCAGGGCTATGACAGGTTTGTGATGGCAGACCAGAGTTGAGTAGCTAAACTCTGGATGGCTAAATTGTTGGAGAAGGAAGAGAGGTGGTAGGTGTAGGTCTTCAAGACTGTGAATGTACTTGTTTGAAAGATAGAAAGAGGGAGAAGAAAATAGATTTTGTGTTCTTAGGGTTTCTTAGCAGTCAAATCTTCCCTCTCTTGAGAGAGAACAGACTTGAGGGAGGGAGACTTGATGGGGAGCAGGATTATCAATTGTTGAGGTCCTATTAATGCTTTAATAAAAAGTAGTGCTTGACTCAAATCATTAAAAACGAGTCATGTAGCTGATGAATATCATGCCTTTTTATTGTATTGTGAACAGCCACAATGTCATAAAAACTCAAAATCTTTTCACTGATTTGTTTCTTATTCTTTTCCTTCCCACTCAACATTAATCAGCTCCCACTTTACCGGACTATGAAGGAGTTGATGCATCTCTCAATGAAACTGCTACTACAATAACTGTGCTCTTGAGGCCAGCACAGGCCAAAGGTGCTCCTATCAGGTAAAAAAAAAAAAGCAACAACCACACACACACAAAAACTAAAAATTAAAGAAATCAAGAAGAGGTTCTTTAGCTGATCTTTAGCTGATTATATGCTGTCTTGAAGCTGATAAAGCTATTCATTTCTAAGTGATATTCATTTGACGTTACTGTTGTTTTTCTTAGTGAAATTGAGCTTGCCAATAGAGCTGTAATTAATGAGAGATATTTTTTTTGTCCCAAAAGATATTCATGACCTTAATCATCCAGCTGTCCATCTTGCTTGATTTAGGGTCCTCAGGACTACCTCCTATCCATTATCATTTCATTTTACTTCCTCTCGGTGTCTGTGAAAGATGAGGTTGAAAGGTGTTTGTCAGAAAATGGATTTGAAAATAACACTTCCTCTCCAGTGCTTCAAATCATCTGTTCTGTAGCACATATGTATGATTGGAAAATTGGAAGCTCAGAGGAAATGGAAGAAAAATACTGATGAATACAAACTATTTGACCTTTTTTCCCTCAGAGTGCTTCTTAGTAGAAATCATGTAGCAAGCTATTAAATTTTATTTGGCGTGTCCTATAATCATATTAAAATATGTCATTTATGTTAACTTCAGGGGTCTTTCCCTTTCTGCTCTCTATTGAGAGATAATTTAATTCTGTTTGCAAAGATTAGCCTGCATCCCGCTTTTTACTTCTACTTGTTAGTGCAAAATTTTTGTGATATTATTTGATTCCATTTATGTTTTACTGATATGACTGCATCAGGAAGATTCAGGGACAGAGCTGTCTAATTGGGGGTTAATTAGCTACTGAGCATCAAAACCTTTTCATGCCTTACCCTTGTGACATTTTGAAGAAATATGGGCTAATGCATTTTGTTCTGTGTTGCACTGTCAATTACTGTGGTTCAACTGGAGTCCAGTAATGTGCCTGAGTCCTATGAATCTGTTTCTGTTAAGAGGAGCTTATGTTTTACTTGGATGTTGTTGTGGTGAATCACATACCTATGAGCATTTTTATATGCTTATCACACGGTCATCCTTATGATCAATATAATTCAGTTATTTATTTAAGTTGTGTCACAGAAGATAATCCAAATTAGTTTCCTCTACAGGAGATACTGATGTAAATAAAATTGTAACCTCATACATCTGGAGTTTCTAAAAGATTGCCCTGGAGCAAACCTAGGAATTTTATGCAGGGTGGAGAATGATAAAATGTACAGGACTGTATTAAGTACAGGACTTAGCTTCCTAAGGCAGGGTTTGTGTCAAATTGATACAGTGGAAACCAGACCTTAGATCTGAAAAAGCTCCCAAGATCCACAAATGCTTAAACTCACTGTGCACCTCTACATGCTCTGTATGTGGTTTCCTGCTGCTGGCCATGTGCAAAGCTGTCCCTCTTTGAAAAACATGATACTTCTCCCTAAGGAGTACCAAATCTTTCCAGTCTTGCACCTGATTCCTGGAGGAACCAATGCATAGTTTTGCCCAGAGCATATCTGACAGCACGACTGAGATCTGCTGATTGTGGTAGTGCCTGTCTTTTCTACACAGACTGGTCTGCAGCATGTTTGCGCACACAGCAGGGGGCTCCCACGTTAAGTCCCATTGCTCAGCCGCAGGGAGGTCAGTCTCTCATCCCAGGGTTCTCTCCTGGGGATTTTCTTTCATAACCTGGTAGCATGATGGGGTGTGGCTACAGGATTCCATACTTCTCTGTACTGAACTTGAAGACAAGTAAGTCACTGCCAAGAAAACCTGCACCACAACGCCTCTGATTTATTCTGTCAATTTCCCTTACAGCGTCTTCAGTCCTATGACATGAGGCTGTCATTCTGGCCAATGAGGGGGATGCAAAGGATCTATGTATTAAAAGTTAATCAAAAGTTTGATGGGGTAGCTCAATAGGGTATTAGTAACTATTGTTTGAGTATGTTCTCAAAAAAGAGTGCGTCTTTCTTCCAATCTCCATCTTCCCTCTCAACTTTAATTGATTTTGAATACCTAGGAAATTACGTTAAATTTCTAATATTGGGAGACACGGAAAATAAATCCTCCACTGTAACCAGAAAGCTGAGCTTTATTCTTAAAATAGGTGTTTTATTCCTTACTCTGAGTGAGGAACGTTCTCCAGGAAAATGCACAAGACATTGTTCCTTTCCTGTATATTGCAATCAGTTGTTTTTCAGCAGCTTTTTAATAGGAGAGATAAATGTAGCACACAAATTTAGAACTGATTCAGTGCATTTCACTAAACTTTATGACCAGTTGTACTGAAGCTTCACTCCATCCACACTGCAGTTGCTTTTCTACTACAAGCCCGTCTTGCTATCATAATGAGTGTTACCAGGTAGATGGCAAAAATGCATCACCATGCCTGCGGCTGTGATTGAGTAGAGCAGGGACTCTAATGCTGCTCTTCAGCCTGACACTGAAGAATACAGCTGTTCTTTTGAAGGTTTTGTTTGCACCCAGTTCTCTAATCCCCAGAGCTGCAGACTGTCAAATGATGAATTTATTTAATAGCAGTAGGTCCATGTTTAATAATAATAATAATAAATTTGTGAATGAATAAAATTATAGAGAAAGAAAAGCGTACGGTCTGGTGCTCTTTTACAAAATGAATTATACTATGATCAGATATTGTTGTACCTCTGCTTCTCGGTCAGCGCAGCCCCCAAGAAACAGATGTTCCTTAACCCAACTGAAATTTCTGGGCAGCTGTCAGTCATTTCTTTAAGACACTACATGCCATAGTTGTTGCAATTGTAAATGTGACTCTAATCATATCTTTCTCTTTAAATGTTATTATTTAATCAATTCTAGCTTGCTTTATGATCTTTTGAAGTTTTAAACCAAATTACGTACTAGAAATGCAAAAAGAGACAGGGCTTTGGGGTCTCAGGCCTTCTGTGAAGAATACTGTTTTGCCATCAGTCTGGTGGAGTAGATCCCAGTCAGTAGCATCAATGGTGCTTCAGTGATTCATTTAAAGACGTGATTTACCACTGCAGTTTTTCTAAAGGATCATCCTGACTGAGCATCAGCAAAACAATCTCCTGTACATCCTTCTTTCAGATCCCGCTTCAAATGAGGTTTACAGAGAGCATAGATCAGAATCAGCGTAGACAACTTTTTAATGATGAGATTTATTTTCTGTGATTGGGAATGTTCCCAATACCTCCATATGCAGAATTAGGTTGTTTTCATTGCGCAATGAAGTTGATCAAGTGGGCCACTGCAGGAAGCAGCTAAAACATAGCTGTCAATTGAACTAGGCTCAAGTTGTAACTTGGGCTGTTGTTCATTCTGGAACCTGTCTAAGCAAAGGATGCTGTGTCTCCACTAAATTCTAGCTGATACTAATGCTTACGAAAAACAAACAACATAGTTACCACAGCAATACCTACTTGAGCCAGGTTTTTTAGGGAGGGGTAAAAAGAAAGATCTGTTGGTAGTGGCATCTTAATTTGCCCTTTATCAGCTTGGTTGATAGAGAGGAACTGTACAGGTTTTCTTCAGTAAAGAAAAATGGTTTTGATCTGAAAAATAATCTCTTCATGTAAAATGTCAGCTGGGGAGCTCCTCACCTGTTTAGGACTAGTAATACATGTAAAAAAAAAATCCAAGGACAAGCAAAGTGTGTTACCTTTAAACTGTCACTTAAACCTTGATCCCTTACAGTCTTTGCAGCCAGCATGCACTCCACTTTTCATTATGCAAATTTAGCTCTGGCTTCTTTTTTTGCATCTTACAGTGGAGCATCCTTTCTGTTATGAGTATGCAGAGTAACATATCGTACATAGAATGTTGCTTTGGAACCACCAGAGTGTTAGCAAATGGGTTTAAACAGATGGCATCACCAAGGGCCCAGAGGTAAATGGTTATATTCCTGTGTGTCTTGTTAGCCTACAGTGTTGCAGGAAAATACTGCCAGAAACTCTTTCCAAAGAGGATAGCTCTTTGGACTAGTTTCTTATTTTTTCTCTCTCATTTATTCCATTCTCCAGTATCACACTTCATCTCTGCCACTACAGTTATTAGGTTTTCTGGGCACTAGTAGCAGAGAAAATGGACAAAATAATTTAATGTTGTCCCATAAGTTCTGAAAAAATGAGGATTGTCTTTGCCTTTGCCTTTTGGAGTCCCTGCAGCAATGCAGTGAAGTTTCCAGAACTCCACCTGATCTCAGTTATTCTGTTTAGAAAGCTTTAAAACAAAACCAAAACAGCAAATTGTACTCATTTAGTTGAGTTGCTTCAGATCTCATCTGCATTCTTAGGCATATTTTTTTTATTAATCTTGATAATGAGGTGATTGTTTGTAAAAAGGTATTTTACGTGTCCTCTCGTGTATCTACGTGTAGATGAGAGCTTAAATGTGTGGATATATATGTGTTGTATAAATACATATATCCATGTTCATACAGTTCTTAGAATGCAAACAGCTGGGGGGGTTTCTTTCTTCTAAACTGAAGAATTGCTTCCTGTTCTCAGTACACAAGTACTGTGTACCAAGCTCTACTTCTGCAGGGCAGGGAGAGATGATAATGAGTTGGTAGCATACTGCAGTTAGGTAGTTCCCCTGAAGGAGAGAGAAGAATTATAATTACCTGTTCTATTTTGAGAAGGTGATTTTGAAAAGTGACCAACCCACAGACCATTTCAAGGTAGGTACTGGGGGGCTGGGATGGTGGTTTAATAGGCCGAATGCCATCTGCTTCAGCAGTTTCTAACATTTTATCAGTGACAACTGTAGAGGAATGAGGCAGTCTATCTTGGTGGAATGGACAGATTTGTGTCCATCTGTGCCTGCATTACAGCATGTCACTTGTACTTTAGATCTGCATAGCTCTGAGCCAAGATAGAAGCCACAGCAAGGTCAAGAGGTGGAGAAGCCTGTCAGCACATTCTGTCTCTAATGATATGACAACTGCAAATTGGTGTTTCAAGCACAGCCTGGAGGCAGTCATTATGTTGGGCCTTGAAGCTGAGCTTTCTGTATTATCATTGCAAAGGAAAATGCTAACTTCAGATGTTTCTGATTATTGGATGAAGAGTTTAATCTAGTTTAAAGTCAGATTAATTCCTGAGTTTATTCAAAAGGAAAAAAAAAATCATTGTTAGGGGGTTGTGTAGATATACTTGAATTGTTGTTCCTGAAAGGATAGATGCTGCTTCTTTTCAATGGTTAAATTAGATAGCTTTGCTATACTTCAGGCTTTTGCATCTTCTCTGTATCCATGCATCCACTGTCTTTTTTTTTTGGTTTGAAGTTAATGCAAAGCAGTCAACATTTTTACCAGACTAGACACTTGGCCATAGCAGATGTCTTTAAAGATACCATTTTTTCCTCTGTTTCACAAGTGCCTACCAGATTGTTGTTGAGGAACTGCACCCGCACCGAACAAAGCGAGAGACAGGTGCCATGGAGTGCTACCAGATCCCTGTCACCTACCAGACAGCTCTAAGTGGGGGATCGCCGTATTACTTTGCCGCTGAGCTGCCCCCTGGAAACCTGCCGGAGCCGGCCCCTTTCACCGTGGGTGACAACAGGACCTACCAGGGTTTCTGGAATCCACCACTGGCTCCTCGGAAAGGTTATAACATCTATTTCCAGGCCATGAGCAGCGTTGAAAAGGTGAGTGCCAACCAAACCTTGTTCATGGAAGAGTAAAAGATGTGCCCCTGTGACCACGAGGGCTGTCCAAGCTGGGTTTGTTGGCAGTAGCACCCTTCGTTTCCATGCTATGACAGTATGGCAGCCTGCCATTCACATTTCACACCGCCCTTGTGTCATAGTAATTGTTACTAGTTGAAAGTTTAATACCTCTCATATTAGTAATATACGTTATTATAAAAATTAATATTTATACCAAGTACAATGTATTAATATAATAAAATAACTATATTACTAACTTGTTTATTAGTAATATATATTTTACATGTAACTTAATAATATAGTATGTAGTATATATAGTATATATTGTATACTGTATATTTATATATTATATATAATATAATAGAGTAGATATAAACAGCAATATTACTAATATGCATACTGGTAATATGTAATATTTTATTTACATTGTAATATAATACAGTAGTAGTATATAGTATATACGATATGTTATATATTTATATTATATATATAAACAGTAATTGTCCAAGTGTACAAATATGAGTGCTTTGACTGTCTTCTTCATAAACAGCATCCCCTGTTCTCTCCCCAACTCTCACAACTGAGACACTTATTACTGCAGGATAAACAGAATCAGGCTGCTCAGCAGGCCAGTGAAGAGTTGCAAACTTGTGGAGAGTCTCACCCCGAACCTCAAAAAGTAAAAAAATGTCTTCAGCAAAAGTAACCCCAAGCCCATGGTGTGTTTCTGAGATCCTTTATGGCAAGGTCTGCTTCGGGATTGTTCAACTGCTGTGCAGCATTCAAAGCGTGGCTGTCACTCACCTTCATTACCTCCCCAGTGTTTCATTTGTAGCCCTGTTGCTGAGCACTGTGGCTGGCTCTGTGCATGTGAAAGAGAAAAAAGTGGCAGGAAATTAAACACCACAGAGGACTCCAGGTGGGAGGAACACCATGGCTCTGCAGGCCCCATACTCTTGCTCCTGAATTGCTTTTCTCTTGCAAAGGAAAGTAGAGGTAAAGGTGGTAGGCACAGAAGCTTCAAATAATTAAAAATTTAGATTTGCAGCCTATAGTTTAGAAAACTGAAGGATGTTTCTGTAAGACTCTCCTCAAGAAGTATCTAGGCAGCCCAGGAAGGAGCTGCCTTATAGCAAGATTGATGGCAGCTGATGCTCACCAGGACCAGGAAAGGAGCAGGAGCCATGTGTGCCCTTCCTCTACTGTGATCAAACAAACCATAGTTAGCAAAGGGGCTTTGCCTTGGAGCCTTTTGAAGACAGTTATGAAAATCACTTGCATCAAGTCAGAATGAGGAAAAAGCTGAAGTTGTTTACTGGAGCTGTTTGAAAACTGAAGGCTTTTTCTTATGGAAGAGACTGTTCTGTCTGATTTTCATCTGTAGAACTCAGTGAAGCAAACAATGCAAAATAAAAAGTAACTACTAGTTACTCTGTTCTATGTCCCTTACTTTCTATGTGTAATTCCCTTTGCTGTTGTTGGCTTCCAGCAGACTAAATCATGAGGAAATTCCCCAAGAAATAAATACAAGAAAGAACAAAAAATATTAAATACATAAATAAGACTTTGTTTTGGTGTTTACATTCTGACAGATAAGTAGAAGATGAGAGAAGAACAAATTGCATTTTACTTGAACTTCAAACTTCAGTTTGCAAGAGGGTTTAGTACTAAAATGGTTTTCCCTGGTATGATTTAAGACTTTGGATCAGATTTCTGTTTCTAGAGAAATTTGAAGGGGTGTTCTAGGAGCTGGGATTGCACCGATTTCTACCTGGACATAGATCTAGTGGTTGAAAGACGACCTCTGGGCTACAGAATATTTAAGCAGGTGCTTTACTGCAAACCAGGAGGATCACCAAAATAGTCAACAGAAAGTGTAGTGTGCTCTGAAATAGTTTAACTGTGGGAGTGGGATGAGGGTTACACTAAGATATTCATAGACGTTTTGAACAAGGGTAAACCAGTAAATCCAGTCACCGGGGACAATGCTAGTTAGGTAAAATTTGTTGATAAACTTCATGGAGCTTTCATTTAGATTGAAAAGTTGTATTTATGGAGCACCCTCACCTCATGACTTTGCTCATTCTTTACATACTGTGTTTTCAAAAGTTACACTGGTATCTTCAGGAGGAGAGAGAGCCCAGGAGATCCACTGAGGAGGCAGTGCTGGTGGTGGCAGGACTACATGGAGCACATGTCATAAAATGAAGCTGTCATTCAGATAGTTTCTAATTATATAATAATATTGTTCAGGATGATCTAACACGCCAGCAGCTGCATCATCTCACACAATTTTACGCTATTTCAGTGTGTTTGTCTTTAAAATTACTATACATTTTGCAAAAGGATCAGAAAACACATTAATAGATGACTCTTATTTGTTCAAGTTGTCTGAAGTGTGCTTACTCAAGTCGTTTATCTGTTTAATTGCTTCAATTGCTGACCAAATTTCAGAAGGAGAAAAAGTAATAATCAAACTCCATAAAAATTATCTTTGCATATGCAAGTCCATTTGAAGCACATCCCTGTCAAATCGCTGTCTTTCCTGGACAGATCATATAGGTTATAGATCAAGTATATCATATGTGAAGGGATACCTGGGATGCCTCTGTGCTAATTCCACCCTCAGAAGCATGAGGGAGAGGATATGACAATATGCTTCAGGTGTCTCTGAGCATGTCTGGATGCAGCAAGGCAATTTAGTTTGGGCACAGTGCTGAACAAACGTACCTTCTTGCTGTATGGCTCATAGTTTCTGTGCCATGAAATAATTATGACCAAGAGTTCTCCCCTTTTTTCCACTGTAATCTCTCACTGGATTCTCATGGCATGATTTCAATGTTATTTGAATAATCGGTAAGTTTGCTACATCTGGGCTTTTCTGCACCTTCTCTCCCCATCAGTATCACGGGCAGCACAGTTCAGTGCCTAGGCAGGTTTTATCCATCTTGCTCCTTCTGTAAAGGCAAAATGACTCAGCCTTCTCCCCTGCTAAGTCTAAAGCCCTGAGCCACCTGATTCAGTGTCCTCGGTGATCAGCAGGTCTAGGACTAATTTATGGAATGGGGAGGGCAAGAAAAAGAAACCTGCTCTGACTTTTTTCTTTAATTTTCCCTTCTCAACAGGAAACCAAAACTCAGTGTGTTCGAATAGCTACCAAAGGTAAGAGGTTTGTCCCCCCAGGCTAAATAGCTTTTTAATGAAATGTGGAGTTTTTGTTAAATGATTGAACCAAAGCCAGTACCATCTCTGTATTTTGAACCACTTGTTTTTCTTAAAGTGCAATGGGCTACTGCTTTTTATTCTTTGGTATTGCACTAAGAGGGTACTGTTCTGGCAATACTCAGAATTCAGACAAATTCAGGGCACCTGTTTTTGTTTTTTTTCTTTCATCTGTGATTTTCAAGATCTGCTTTTAGGCAGCTGGAGCATTGCAGGCAGCAGATAGGTGGGCTGAAGACTAGTAAGAACGCTTGCTTAAACCATCCATTATGCTAACAATTATTTCCAACCAGTGGCAATGGAGATTTTTTCCTTCATTTAAATAAAGGACACAGTAGTTAATTTTCGTAAGTAAATCACGGTGTTAGATAGGCTTAGGGGAGGGCTGGCTTGAGGAAAGCTTGTATCCTTAATAACAAGTGAGGCCCAAGGCTTGAGCTGACTGCATAGCTCTGAGAATAAATGGTATTGACCTCACATCCGGCAGGTTAATCACATACTACTCACTCAAAAATACAGTTTCATCTTCAAATGAGGACTTAGTCGTTCTGCTTATTGTTATCTCTTGCTTTGACTGTATTTATGTAGCCATTCATTGTGGTTGCTTGATTGAGACAACATGAGAGTTGTTTGAAAGACTCCAGCAGCACGAACAAGAAAGGACCTAACAGATGCTGAAGCAGTACTCTGCAAAAGCCCAGCACTGCTTACACTGTCTCTTTCTAATTGCATATTGATACGCAGTGTAAAAGCTACTTTAGATATAAGCATGCAGGCATTTAAAGTACTGCTGAGGCACATCAGCACCATCTTTTCTATTGCTTCTTTCAGTTTAATACTTGTTCCAATTAAAAGCTTATGGCTCTAGTGAGTTGGTAGTAACTAAATGTTTTCCTGAGAAACTGAAAATTAAAGCGTACTTCTCAAAAATTTGTGATACTTTCTTCAAACCCTTTTAATACATAAAGGGTTTTGTACACATAATTCCCAAGATTTGCCTTCTACCTCTGTGAATTGATGAAATAGTTTATTTATTGGTGTCAAACTGATGAAAGTCAGCAAATTGAAATTGAAACTCTCATACTTTTCCAATCCGTGTATTGCAGGTGCGTTGTTCTTCTACATTTCTGAGAAAAAAAATGTACTGAAGTGTGAACTTGTCTAAAAGATGTTGCCAAATCATTACTAAAGTATTTTGCTGCTTTTGGCATGTTTTGAAAAAGTATTTTTAGATTCAGTTGAGAGGCTTACTCGTGTCTGGAGTATTAAAATGCTGAGTTAATTTTTTGGGAAGAAAATATTGAAACACCAACAGATTTAAAAGTTTTCTCCAGAGCATTTCCTGATTTAGGATAATATGGGATTCCCTCTACATCTGGGCACCTGTTCTCACAAAGCTTCTAGGAATTTGATGATCTTGTGAATTTTGCCCTTTTGCAGATTGGACTGAATTGAACAAGAGATTCTTAAGTTATTAGATGTGGTGAGAGGGTATGAAAGCTTTGATTGTTAAGGAAATCACGTTAAAAACAACTCCCTGTGGTGCAGATGTTGGGTGTAACTTATCTGAATCACCATTTCCATTACGAAGATGGCACAGAAAGTGAACTTGGATACTTTTAGCAAATATTGCCTTCCTCTGTCAAGCTGAATTCCGTTCCCACTCAGATCCTTTTTGTAATCACCACCAATATTTTATTTTAAAAAGTTGTTCTCTACCTCATTGTTTTTCAAATCTAGTTGGCGCCCAGTCACTAATGATCTGGATTTTCGTGCATGTAGTAACCGAAGAAAGAATACATTTTCTTTTCTGAAGTACAGAGAAGGGTACAGAGATTATGGTAATAGGTTGGATGTTTATTAAGAGATGAAGAATGTTGCATTGCTCAGCAAAAGGGTATGGTGTGTAATTTCCTATATAAAGTTCTCAAACTTACTAAAACTAATTTGATGAGGCAGAGTTCAACCCGTATGCTCATATCACAATGAATATATGGTAACCAACCCTGCCTGACCAGGCTGCTGCTATAGGAGTGAATGCGAGGTGCACCATTTCCATGACAGGCACTCAGGAGTAACGCATCATGTTGATGACTGATCACTACTATTTTAGAGCTGAGTTTAAATGTGTAAAAATTTAAATAGGTTTCCACTAGGACATTACATTGGCATTTTACAATCTAAAATTTAATCAACTGCTAACAGAATGAAACTAGATTAACATGGTCAGAGAACAGTGATGCTTCAAATTATTTAGCATGTAAATAGACATTTAAGAGGACAGAAGGTCAGCAGAGCTGTTATTAAGCAGAAGATATATGAAGTTGACATTTCTGACAGTTTTTAGGCTGCCAAGTTTGAGGCTAACACTGATATATGTGTATTCATTTGTTTTGTTTAGAAGACTGGAGGAAAGAAAATAATTAGAAGAAATCTACCGTAGCAGTAAAAAAAAGAAGTGGTGGGATTGACAGCTTTGTTCCAAAGTATTTAGGAGTGATAAATGTAGTCCAAGTTTTCTCACTCTGCATTTAAAACATGAACTTCATCACCTCCAAAAATTTTTTTTCCCTTTTGGTTTTCTTTTGTATTACTAGTTCAGGCAGCACAGAACCTCTCCATCTCCCTGCACATTTGGTTCATACAGATGGATGAAAATGCTATTTGAGATGATGCGCATCTGGAAGTAATTGTGAAATAGCAGAAAATTACTTTTTAATCTGATTTGAGAAATAAAAAGGTCTGGGTGGTAACATTTCAACTGCAAGTGTGCATTTAGTTCACCCTCATTATTGCTCTGAATTCATTTCCATAGCAGTTGGGGATTGATCCAAAGACCATTGATGTCAATGGGAATCTTTTGCTGACATTAATGTGCTTTGGATTAGGTCTTTAGAAGTCATAAGTCTGTCTAGACCATAATTATTTCCTTGAAATTGTTCCTGATGATGTTTCTGCTCTCAGGGAAATTTGTGGAAGCCACATCACCTCCTGTAGCAGAGTGTTTATATGTGTATGTTTTACTGATATATGCTCAAATGAGGGAAGATGATCAGATGCTAAACATATATGAAATGAAGCTCCTGTCCAGGCTGTTTGTATGTTTGGATCAATGTTGTATTAGGCGTGCATTGGGGGCATCGGGATGTGACCCTCCCCTTGGTGTGATGTGTAGGCTGATGCTGGCATAGGGGGTATAGACAAAGTGGGTAGATTATATAAGCAGACGACACATTCCAATAAACGCCATTTGTAGCATCGTTCATGTTGGTACTAGTGCTGCTATGGTCCTAGCATGGTATATTCGCTAGCCCCCAGGCAACCGCGTTCTGGCGTGGGGCGCACAGTGTGGCTGCAAGCGGCAACAGATCAGTGCCTGTAAAATGACTTTGGCTGTACCGTCTTTAAGTTCTGGAGACCTAAGTGACGATCTAAATCTAGAAAATAATGCAGATGTTGCCAAAATCACATCTTTCCTTTCACTCATTCATAGTAGAAACATCAATGTGTTAAAACTTCAGTGATCCTTTCCATAATGTGTTTTGTCTCACAAAGAGATTTTTACTCGCTTGCTGAACTTTCCAAAGATGGAAATAGAGTTTTAGCAGTTAACTGAGGGGGACCTACAGGTTTCCAGACACAAAGCCTATACTACGATTATATTTGTGTACAATCAGCTTGATTAGTTTGTCCCTGAACTAAAGCTAAGCCATATATTCTACCTCTGAGAGTAATTACAAAGAGAAGTAATTTCTAGTTTCTATTCCCTTTCCTAAGTATTCAAGAATTTGTTTTTATTACTATGTTTTGAAAGAGCTGTTGACAGCTTTTGGTGAGAAAAAAAATATAATAAATATAATGAATAAATCTAACAGCTTTCCTAGATAGTTTTTTTTTTTTTTAGATACGTTCCATAGGGAACCTGTTTATTGCATGCAAACATTCCTGTATTAAATTTAATTAGTCTTTGAACGTTTTGGTTTAAAATCAATAACTTTGTAAGGAGAAATAGACTGCTGTGGTGTGCTAAAAAAATCAACAACCAGCGTGAGAGGATTTTGAGACCAAATATATAATAAATATTAGTTTTCCATGATTTCAAGTTGTTGCAGTATTGCTTTTGTCATAGATGCTTAACAAATTACTTTGCGCAGTTACTATAAGCAGATCAGATCCTAAGGAACCTTGAAGGAACCAAGGCGTAAGCATTTCAAAAGTAAGACCTCAAACAGAGGTTTCTAGTTAACATTCAAATATTAGAAAATGGTTGATATATCATTTGCTGCTTTAAGTGAGAGATGAGCATCTCAGCACATATGCTTTTTAGTGGGTTCCTGGTTTCTTTGGTTTCTTCAGCTATAATGAATACTGCTTCATTATTAATCAGAATGGGGAGCATTCAGTGTTTTGCATCTATTCTTGAAGAATATGTAGAAAATTACTGTTCTTACAAAAATTATTAAACTCCTAACTTTAATAGAAAATCTTTGATTCCCCTTATGATACGTATACAATTAAAATGGCCATTTAAAATAACTATTTGCCAGGGCTGCAGTGTTTTTTTTAATCTTCCCTTTTTTCTGTTCTTTCATCATTTCTGACTTGTCTCTTCTTATGTCTCTGTGTCATGCTTAAGATGAATTTGGAAATAATTTTGCAAGTGTTTAGAGAAGGTGAACTGACATTTTTTGATAGGACTTGTTTCATTGGCCCCATTTCATCTGTACAAGACAAAATATTTTTGAGCAGTAAAGCTGCTTACAGTGCATCTGGACAGAAAGTACAAGCAGGTCTTTGCCTTAGAAAAGAGTAGTGCACAAAGAAGATAGAACTACAGCAGCATCTAGATCAGATGTGCTCACAGATATTTGTGAAAGCCATTTATGGCCCTCAAATCAGTTATCACTGTGTTTCTCTCTATCTATTCAAGCACCTTTAACTAAATGAAATGTAATTCCACGTTGTTGGCAGGAACATTACAACAGTTTATTAAACTATTTGCTTGTCATCTCTGACAGAGTGCTAAATGAAGTTCTACAGTTAGCCACCTAGAAACGAGGAGCGGCATTGCCAAGCATAGTAGCACTTTCTAAACACTGTCAAATGTGTTGCAGAGCAACTCAGTATGGTTGATTGGAACTGCTGCCAAATTACTCAAATACAGAGATTGAGGCTTTGTCAGCTGTGTGAGAAGATGATTGCTCTTGAGTTCAGGAGTATGAACCGCTTTCCACTCTGATGGGCAGCTGCATGGTTACCAGACTATTTCTAGAAAAATCCTGACCAGAAGGGTATGCAGATGGACTTTGCAGGAGGGAAAATCTTTCTAGAAACAGTTCAGTTTCTGTCAGAGCAGAGAGCAGCTACAGGCATTGTGGTTTTTTGTAGCCAGGTATATATGAAGCATAAGTAGTTTGGAAGCATCTAGGGCTTTTGTGCAAATTCAGCAGTCTGGGAAGGACTTCGAATATTTTTTGTGTTTCACAGTGATGTGGTGTTAAAGGGTTCGTGATCACAGTGGACTTCCAGAACCCTTCACTGTCAAAGTTGCAAAACAGATTGCAGCCTTCACCACTTCTGATTAATATTTGTTGAGTCAACAGGAAAGGTATCCACCTTCAATACCATATAGATGACAGAATATTTAGCCTGAACATTAAATCAAAGGTCACGTATCTGCTGATGTTTGTTACTTGCCCTTTGCTGATGACTGAATATCGGTTATTCACACATATGTAAGTGGACAACATGTTATTGACTATTTCACCCCTTCTGCCAAGTGGTTTGGCCAGGCCATTAGCATAGAGAAAAAAAGATCCTGCTCTAACCTTGCTGTGGTGGAAAATATCCTTAGGCAGTAGTCTGCACTGACAGTATGCTACAGAAATTTGTGCGAACAGTTCTGCTACTTCAGCAGCATCCTTTTTAAAAACACCACAGTTGAGAGCAAAGTCATGCAGGGAATAGCAAAAGCCTGTGTGGTATTTAGGACATTAAAGCAGCATGTCTGAAATGAGAGACATTTGGCTTCAAACAAAAGTAAACATCTATTATGCACTAGTTGTTGCTACTCTTCATATGTCTGCAAAGCTTGGACCAGTTATGGTCTCCACATCAAGCATCCAAACCATTTCCAGTGCACTGCTTTCAGGCCCTTGCTACCATAAAACAGCAGGATGTTACCTTGGATGCTGTGCTCTTAAATTGCTGTCAAACTGTTGATGCTGAAGCTAGATTACAGTAGGTCTGGTTATTCCAGACCCAGCTGGTTCTCATGTTGGGCAACAACTTGCCTAAAGCCAGTTTCTACAGTCAGTTAAAATGAAGGGAAAACCTCAGAGGTAGCATAATGGGGTGGTAAATGGGCAAGTTTAAGGCAAATGCTCACTTGTTTGTCATCAGTTTCATAGTGTGAGAAATTACATCTGAAGATTTTCTGCTCTGACAGAGAACAGATACTCTACATCGTCATAGCATGCAAATAAAATCAGAATGGTGCTGTGTGGCATAAGCAAATATGGTGATGAAAGAGATTACACCTGTATACTCTGCAGTGTCATGAAAGTGGGTCTCTTTCTGTGACAATAAAACCAAATCCTTGTATTTTGATGGGAAACAAGCATCATAATCAAAGCCTTTGCATTGCTGGTGCTATTGTATTTCTGACTTTGTCATTTAAAAGGAGCACATATGGAAGATGTAAATCATATTTTTTTGTAAATCTATGATATGAAGATGCATTTTTAAAACATTTTCTGTTTGTGCATCTTAGTGTTTGAACCATCAGACAATGACAGGAAAAGCAGATCTTTAAGCACTTGGAGGAACTGTTGAATGAGTTTTTGCTACTATGAGTATGTTTTGAACTAAAGTGAAAGGATGACTTTTTCTATATGAGAGGGGGAAAGTGAATTCTACAGTTACTGTAATTGACATTAAAATTGCCTCAACATATGGAAGGCAGTTGTTTGCGCAAGTAAAGGCATTGTACCTAATTTTACCATGCTCTAATTTTTATGTGTACCATCAAGATTATCTAGATTGTTTTCCTGTTTCATTGGCCTATTGCAGTAGAAAATACATAGTCGAGCAAACCTCAGATTAATACTTACTATGTTTTTGCAGACTGTGCTAAATTAAGACTGTCTTTCCTGTTTTGAATCTACTATGCTGCATTCCCTAGAGTTTTCTAACTCGTAATTTAACATGCTGTCATAATTTTCTGCAGGTGTAAAGGTGTTTTCTCACAGTTGTTCAGTGTTACTCACTTGTAGTTTTAAAAGATTTAATCCTGAAGGTCTTACTATTTGGTGTTTTTTCAAGATTTAGAAAGGTTGTCAGCTAGTTTTCGTTCTACTTGAAGTCACTGAACCATAGTGTTTATGTAAGGACTTATGTCCATGTGTTCATCTTCCTTAACACTTCCTTTTATACACCCAAAGGAAAGGATTACCATTCCTTATCCTGCTGTAAAACTTTGTAAGATCCTGGACCATGAACCCTGGGCACTGGAGGCTTCATCATCTGCTCAGTGACGTATCTGGAAGGAGCCTCTCTCCTCTATGTCGTGAATGTGATCAAGGATGATGATTGCTGTATATGACAAGATAGTTTTCTACTCACATCTTTACAGAAAATTGTGTTACAGATGTCAGATAGTAAAGTTGATTTTTCAGATTACTCTTTTGAGGAATTTATTACTTAGTAGCCATCAGATATTAACTGTCAGGATTAGATCACATTTTTGCTTTGTCACTTGACCTGTGGAGCAGATATCTAGAGGTGGAAGATTCCAGTGCTGTTACCATTTATGGTATGCTGATACCATTTATGTCTTCCAGCCTACATCATGCCACACACTAAGATGGGAATGTATAGTGGCTATCTGCAGCAGGCACAACCTATTTAAAAATCTATGAATTTTATTTAGCTTTTTGATGAAATTTAGGAATACTCATTCAACATAAGTAGCTGACAGTTTAGAGACTGAGAGGGCAAATTGAATCTCATTATATGCTTGTCCAAATATGAAA
>JANHGO010006962.1:0-20664 GCA_024606505.1 Aquila spilogaster
CATTGTATAAATTTGTCACTATAAAGTATTTGCTCCACTTTAATATATGTATGTGTGGGCGGGGGGGGGGGTTTACAATGAAACCATCACACAGGCCACAACTGAGTTGTATTTTCGAGTCCTTTGGTGTAACCCATTAGGGTATTCTTCTTGCCTTCTAGATCTAATCACTGCAAGCAATGCAGGTTGAAGCATTTCAAGTGGGGTTTTTTTTTCCATCGTCTTATCCGGCTGCCCTTTTACCGTTGTTATTGAACGCTGGGGCTCATGTTGATTTGCATGCCATTTTGCTTTTGATCTCCATGGCAACCGCTACCAAATGGCCTGAGAATAATAGAGGTGCTTTTTGGAGCTGTAAGCAGGCTCTGTGCAGAGCGCTGACGCCGGAGGTTTGCACCAAAATAAATAAATAAATAAAATGAAAATGAAGACGGTTATTGTGGCAAGGAGCCTCGCAAGCGGAGCAGCTCAATCCCCTCTCCCCGTCCCCCTCTAGCTGCTACATATGACAGATGTTTTTGACAGCCACTTAAAAGAAATAAATACACAGGGAGAGGGATGTAGGGAGGGATGAACGGGCCCGGCAGCGGCGGCTCCTGGCACCGGGCTGGCAGATGAGGCTGTTGTTCATGTTATGGCAGCGGCGTGCAGCTCCCAAGCCCACCGGCCTCTCTGGGGGGCTCCTCCGTGGAGGGTGGTTGCTCGCTCCTCACCTGGCTCCGTGCCGGTGGCTGCTGCACGGGTACCCCTTTCCTCTGCAGACAGCAGGCGAAGTTTGGGATCGCTTTGCTCTCTTGTTCTCAGATATTTTCTCCTTCTTTAACTCATTTTAGCAAGTTGCAGGGTTTGTCAGTGAGATCAGGATCTCCCTGGGCTGGGAAATGGGGCACCGAGCTGTGCAGCCTTGAGCAAGCTCCTTATTTTCTCTCCTCTGTTAAAACCTGAGCTCGCCGTGCCGGTGGGAAGGTTGGGGATGGCTCACGGGAAAGAGCAGCCTCTGGCTGTGCCACCGCTCTCACCCAGTGCTGCAGCACCCCAGCCTGTGCTGTCTGCAGACCCTGCACAATGTCAGCGATAATAAAATCCTCCTCCTCCGCGGACCTGAGCTAGCATTCGGCAGCCAGGCACCACCGCTGGGTATCGGTGTGTGAGGTCCTGTCCTGCTCTCGGTTTCACCCACGTTTTAAGGATGCTAGTCGGAGCGCTCTCCCCTGTCATGCCTCCTTTCCAACCCCGTTAGCGTCCAGAGGTCGCGTTGCATCGTGGCACAGGAGGATTTGTACGATTTTTTCAGGTTCTTGGACGAGAGCCAACGTCAACAAACCTCAGGGCAGAAACACGGTGAGGAGCAGGAAATGAGGGAGCTGTCGGGCTTAGTGGCTGCTTTAGATCGCTCCAAAGCATGGCTTAAATTCAGGTTTGCAATTTCCTCCCTTCCACCTCCTCCACCATAAGCCCCGTAGCCCGCCTCAACCTCTTCATCTAAACCAGAGCTGGGCTCATTTTACGAGCGCTGGGCTGGCCACAGCGTCCAGGGTGTTTGTTAGGGGAAAGAGCGAGGGGAGAGCTGATGGACGTAGGGAGGGGTAAGCACGGCTGCAAGGACCGGCGTGACGAGAGTTGGAGATTTTTTGCTCAAAACCTGCTCCAGCCTCCCTTTCTTGCTGCTTTCAAACAGCTTGCTTGAACAGCAGAACCCTGGTTGCCACTGACAGAGGAGCTGTGGTAAGCCTGGCTGCAGGAGGGGCTGGAGGATGCTGGAGGAGAAGCGGCCCCTGGAGCAGCTTCCAGCTCCTGCGAGCTGAGTCCCAGCCTCTCCAGCGTGCTGCCTGGATTCAGCACAGCAGAAGATGGGAGAGGTCCCTTGCCTTCAAAGGCAGAGGAGCCCACAGCCGGGTGCCAGCCGAGGTGCCGAATGTCCCTGCGGCAGAAGCGTGGGTGCTGTGGGGTGGCCCAGGAGCTGCTGTGCCGGCAAGTTCCTCTGCTCCTTCCTCCTCAATTAACACAGCGACCACAACTTTGTTATCCTGGGCATGAAATAAGGCTAATGAATCATGTTGCACTTTGAAGCCACGTTAGATCTGGAATTGACACAAGCTTTTACATCTATGTCACTCCGCCCCCTCCGCTCCCCCCAAACCCAGGCAGGCCATCTCACTGTTTACCTGTCAGTCAGCAGAGGAATTTGCATGTTAGTTAAGCTGTTAGCATGAGTAATTACTGAGTGGGTCAGTGACTCCTCCCAGCAAGCCGGTCTGAAATGCTTCGCCTTGCAAGCGACATCTCTATCGCTGGAGGACTGGCAGCTTGCAGTTGGGGAAATGAATGCAAACGATGACTCAGGGCTAATTGCACGCTTTCACTATCGCTCGGGTGTACACTGCGGGCTTAATTAGAAAACAGATTGGTCCCTCAAAGCGTGAATGAAAAGCTGCAAAATCAGTGCGTTTGGGGCAGGGGTGGCGGGAGAGGGCGAAGGGGAGCCTTCCTCCTCGGCAGCCGGGTGACCGGCAGCAGCAAGCCCAGGCTTCTGCTCCGGGATTTTGTTTTCTGCTAGCAATGAGCAGGAGAAATGAAGTGGCTCTTTGCCACCTTCTCCAGTAGGAAGGGCCGTACCTGCCTGACCAGGGACCTGCAGATGTTACTGTGTCTGTAGAGCTTCCGTCTTGAGCGCAATGGTTTATTTCCTGAATCTTTCTTAGGATTTCCCTTCCTCCAAACTATCTTGCCACCTTTAGCGTATTCCTTTTCTCCACATCTCTGTGAGAAAAGGGGGTGCTGTTCGCAGAGAGAGGGGGTGACTCACAGCATCGCAGGAGAGGCGGACCTCACAGGAGAGGAGTGAGTGGGTGACCCTGCCTCAGCCATGATGTAACTGCTGGAAGATTTTGTTTCCAGCAATGACCCATGTGTCATTGCACTGGTGAAACCCCAAGTTTTGCAGAAGAGTCTGTGACCTGTTCTCGACGCTCTTGGTCCATGTCGAGGTGCATCTGACTGTCAACTGATTGAAATCGCAGATTTGCCAGGACCGCTCCTAGAGAACATCAACCCCCATCTCCCCGGAGTTCATATTAGCAGAGCGGGCAGGGAAACTTTGGTTCTTGACGCCGTCTCCTGCTGCCAGTGTGCAGAGGAGGCATCTCCGCAGCAGAATAAATTCTCAGGTCATCCTGGGATCAAAAGGAATGATAAAAACTAATTGGGGAGGAAACTGCCCCGGGGACTGGCGTTGGGAGAATAGCAGGAGGGACTCCAGAAGTGGAAATTTTGTGTCGAAGCTTCCCATTGCAAGACATTTTCTATAAGTTCATGCAATGGCTGGGCTGGAGCAGGACCGTGGGTAACACAGCTGTAAGAGCCGTGTCCCTCAGCTGCGCATGGAGCCCGGCGCAGGCTGGAGAAGCTTTGCACAAACACCAGCAATAAGCCATGGGGAAATTTTTGTTTCCTTTATTTTCAAGTTTGCATTGCTTTGGCAGAGTCAAAAATGAGAGTTAAAACCTGGGTTTTGTTCAGAAATATCACCTTTAGTGTTGAGTGAAAATAGTCTTCAAAAATAGTATGAAACAAAACATTCTTTTTGAAAATTGTGACATTTTGTGATTGTTAACTTCGCACAGAGCTGCTGAATTTTTTTAAAAATATATTTATATCAGGACAGTGCACTGAACAACCTCCGAGTTATCACAATATGGCCTGAAACTAGATATGTTATTAATGTTATTGTTTAGTCATTTATGGGATACTGGTATTTAGTGCTACATGAAATATCTGCTTCTCTAGGTCAGGTTTTCTCAGTTGTACTATGGTGAGTTTGGTGCGTGCTTTCATTCTCCTGAATTTTCACGTTGCTTTCTTTCACTTACGAGTTTTCATTACATTGTAAATGGGAATTGCTATGCATTAGATAATATGTTTCAGTCAGGGCTGAGTAACAGATGATCTGACCGATTTAAAAATAAAAATACTACAGGGTTTCAAGATTTATGTTATAATATGTCATTAAAACATACCGCTTGCTGCCACTACTTAAATGCTAAGCAATAATGTAAAATTATAATAGAAGAATGGTAAAATATATTTTAAAAAATCTCACCTCAAAATGTGAATGTTTTGAAATGTTTGTTAAACTAAGGTGTTTTTTCAGAGGGAATGTTTTGTAGGATTTTTTTCAAACATTGAATGGGTTCCGATTCCACTTTTTTTCCTGAACGTCAGCACTCGGTGTAAAACACAAATCCTGTGTTTTGACTGGCTTTGGTGTTGACTGTACTTACCAGAAACCCATGCAGCAAAGTCCATTCCTTTTACAATTCACAAAGGCTACAGAATAAATCTTTTTTAAGGTAATGTTTGTTCTGAGAATAAATCGCGGTTGTTTGGAATGCTTAAACTTTCAAAAGGACCTGCTCTAAAAGCCCAATTTTTAAACAATTGGATCGTGAGTGTAATATGAATGTAGTTAAGATGATAAATGCAGCTAATTTTCTCCCTCTATTAGCCCCTTTCACATGCTACTTACAAATGCCAGTCAAACTCGGCAATCCTTTCATTTTATTATGCAGTGATGAGGCGGTTGGATTAAAAATACATGATGGCATTTTCTAACTTGGATTTATAAGTACCACTACCGTATCTAATTTTGGGCTGACATTTGCTAGGCGCAGGAGGAAGCGTAGTTTGTTGGTGCATGCCGGGGAGAGCTGCCTTCTCCTCCCAGGGCCGCCGCAGGGTCTCCCTGCGGGACCCCGGCCAAGTCGCTTCATCTCCCCAGTCCCTGGTGCACCGGCGGGGATGGGACGAGGCCTCTCTAATCGCTGCCCGTGGAGCAATTAAAGCCGCTTCTGCAGGAGGTGCAGTACGTTGTTGTTGTGGGGCTCGTCCCACTGTTGCTTGGTGGGATGCTTGTGGTGAATCCTGCTCAGCCTCTCTGCTTCACTCTGAAGCTCAGCTATCACCCTGATATTGTAAGAAGCTTAATTTCTCGGGCTTCCTCTCTAGTGAGTATTCTCAACCCTATCTTAGGACAGTAGTTCCCATCTGCTTATTTAATCTCCAAGGACGTCTCTCTTGACCAATCCTTCCAGCTAGAGATGTTTTCCTTTTTGTTCTGAAGTGGTACAGAGGTGTTGTACGGACTTATGTATCCAGCCTCACTGGTGATCACGGCAGCTCTTGCCCTGCCCAAAAGCTCCAACCTTCACCCATCTCTTCTTCATCAACCTGAAGCTGTATTTCTCCAAGGTCTGTCTTGGTGTAGCATCATCCAGATGCCGAATGCTAACAAAGCGCCAACTGGAGAGGGAACCTCTGGTGTGTTGGTCTGCTTTTAATAATAATAATAATAATTGTTGTTGTTGTTGTTGTCTGGTGTGTTGGTCTGCTTTTAATAATTGTTGTTGTTGTTGTTGTTGTTGTTATTTATTTCCATGCAAGTGAGGCACTTGCTATTCTGGGTTTATTCTGGGTTCATCCAATTATAGTTAGGTCTGTGACTCGGGTCCCAGAGGTGAAACACCCTGTGTCCAAGCCATCAGCTCTCCAGATCAGCTATTGTTTCTTTAAACGAAAGGGACACTAAAGTCCAATTATTGCAATAGAATGGGCTGCTTCTTTAAACTGAAGAATTTGACTCAGCTCAAGGGATATTTGTGATTGCCTCTGGCTTCCCTGGAGCTAAAAAATTATATGCTTTCCCTCTTCACTAAATTAAAACATAGTTGGATTGGTAGTGGGACTGAAGGAAGTCCCTGCCTGAAACCCCAAGTGTCAGCCTGCTTTGCAAACTGTAAGCTAGTAATTGGTTTGGAAATACTGAGTGAATAGGTAAAAAGGCTTCTGAGCGATTTGTGCTGGATAATACAGACTGCCTGGAACAGCGGGGTTTGGCTTTCTTGCAAGATTTTGCAGCGTTGAGTTGTTAATTTCAGGTTTTGATACGTAAACACAATTAACATTTGTACTCTGTAAACACTAGATATAATTCTGTTTCAATTGCACTTTATCCTCATTTAAGTTCTCGTTAAGCAATTCCTTTGTTTCCCAAATGTCAAACTTGAAGCAGACCTATGGCTGCTGTTCTCCTCGCTCACAACCTCCAAAACACCTCTTTCTGGCATCTTAGGCTGGGAGCGGGCAAGACTTGAAGAGAGAGTAAATATCATAGCTGAGAGGAGCTGAAACGCGAGGCGATCACACTGTGGCCCAGGAAGCCCATCCTGCATTTGCAGAGAGCTGGCGGTGGTGGGATCCCAGCTGGCGGTGGTGGGATCCCAACTGGCGGTGGTGGGATCCCAGCTGGCCTCTGTCCGCAGCTGATGGTGAGCATCCATGGTCCTACAAACCTGCTGTGCCATTTTCACATGCAGGATGATGAGGATATGGTTCTTTGAGCAACATCTACTATTTAAAACAAACAACCCCCCCCCACCTTTATAAAAATATTTGATTCCTGGCGTACTGGTAAAGCCTGAGCACCAGGCTTCTGCCGTCACCTGCCTGCTTGCAGCCAGGGGCAGGGGCATTTAGAAAAGGGGCAAGTTATCTGCGTGACCCCCTTTGGACATGTATGAAGCCCCAGCCAAAATGAAAGCTGCTCTCCTGCAAGTGGTGTTGATGGCGCCTTGTCTTTCTGGGAGTGAGTGTCTGATGTGTGGCCGCTGAAGCATATACTGAAAAATCATAAATCTCTGGTTGAATCAAAGTCATGAGGCCTATGTTTTAAGAACACGGTAAGGGACTGTAGGAAACACATTATCAGAAATGATGCTAAGCGATGCTTTGGGAGTCAACTTTGAGAAAGATGCAGCTGAGCCATCGCAGTTGATCTGAGCAAAAACCTGCCCATCCTCCAGAAATCTCCAGCCACCTTTCCCACTGCTCAGGGCTGTCTCCTGGCTTAAGACACAGGCACATTTCATCCATGTCAGACCAAGAGATGGGGGTTGGCTCCCAGAGCCGTATGATGAAACTGAAGTCTCAGAAGCTGTTTTAGATGCCTTCAGAAACATGAAGGAAAGCTCTAAATCCTGGTCTGCGAGATCTTGCGCAGGAATGTTTCCATATGGAGTCTGAAACTTTTGCTCAGAGGGTTAAATGGCACCATTCATCTTAGGCGAAAAACCCGCTCCTCTGGAGAGGTCCTTCCCTACTTCATCCCAGCTTTGCACACTATCCCACTGTGGGCTAGCTCAGGTGGTTTCATCAGACGACATGGGGAATAGAAGAGGCGGATTGACTCCCCCCCAGTGGCAACGATCTCTGCCTCATCTGCCAACTGGGATAGTCCCCCCCAGGGCAGAGAAAGATGCTCCAGGCAGGGACGACACACAATGAGCTGGTTTGCAAACCTGCCGGAGAGCAGGCACGGAGAGCTGCACTGGCCGCCATGCCGTGTCCTGCAAGCACACGTCTGCTTGAGCGCGCCCAGCTTTGCGCCGAGCCTCTGGCTTATTGTACCATTTACTGAGGTTATAACATAATAGCTATGCAAAATAGTGTCTCCTTTTCTTTTTTTTTTCTTTAGTAAGTGAAAGTAAGTCTTCTAAGCCAAGGTTAACAATATATATTTATGAGTTGTAGCCAGCTGCTTCTATGTTTGCACATGTGTTTGTTAATGAAGAGTAACCTAAGGGTCAGGTTATTATGTAAATAACCATTGTCAAGGGTAAAGGTGAAGAACCCAGTAATGAGTTGTGTGTCTCCGTCTCTCTCACAAGCCACTAATGAATATTGGATATTGCCATTTGCAGGGCTTTTTACCCTCGTTTTATCAGGGGGTGAGGGGCAGGGGTGGCAAGAGAGGAAAAAGAAAGAAGTAAATTTGTAATTAAGCTGAGACAAACTCTTTTTTCCCTCTCCCCAAACCAGCTAAAGCGAGTTGTTTCTTCTGTAGGAATTATATATAACTGACTTGGCCTGCGTTTGGGCAAAAATCACCTTCCTTCACCAGCTCTGGGCTGCATCGTTTCTTTTGAGCCTCTGCAGCTCTCACTTTAGAAGATGCCCGCAAATCAACAGTCTGCATCTTTGCAGATAATACTTAACTGAGGCAAAGCCAGCAAGCCATTCAACAGACTTTCCATTAGGAAGGTTAACAGCAAACCTGCCTGCACGGGATTACTGACAGAGTGTGAACAGAAGGTGCAGTCTCATTGCATATGCTTTTAATATCATGCCACAGACAGGGAAGCCTTTAGCTCGCAGACACCTGACACCCTGCGCTGTTGTTAGGCTAAGAGTGCAAATAGGAGCGGAGAGTCTTTCTTGCTTCCGTGTGAAAGCACAGATGCCAAGGTAGCATAACACTGATTTTATTATCCGCTGTGGCCAAACGGACTCGCTCCGGGAAGATAATAAGAGCCTTGCCCAAAGGCAATGTATCCCTGCAAGCCTCCATTTCCCAATTTTTAAATTATAGATGGTAACTGGCCACCTCTAACACATTGAGTCAAAGGATTTGATCTGCATGGTCCGGGAGAGGGAACACCTTTGCTCTGCGCTTTGTGTGTAGCCTGAGAAGGGACGCCCATGCCCGTGGCCGCACGCAGCGTGATCACCACTGCACCCCGAGCGCATCGCTGGCCTTGCAGAGGGACCGGGGCACCCAAAGCCGGAGTCGTCCCAACGGATTTGCACATTAGGTGCCCAGCTCCCACCGACTCCGCGGGGATCTGGGAGCCAGACTGCTTAGCTGGCAAATCCCAGTGGGTTCCTCTCTTTCCTCCATGCGTCCTTTGACTCCCGACTACTTGCATAAACCTGGCCCTTAGAAACCCCTGGGCCAGGGAAGGATGAGTGGCCTGTCCGTAATTCAGGCATGGATACATCCCGCAGTGCCTTATAGTGCTGTTTGTGGTGAATGTCATCGAGGCAGAACCCCAGGGGGCATCTGTCAAAAAATAAATAATAAAAATAATAATAAAAAGATGCAATGGTCAATAATTACCCGCTAGACAATGACAGCATTTGTTTTTAAATGAAGCTTTGCTCATCCTCCCTAAATGTCAAAGCCAGGAGTCAGCGGTAAAGGGGGAGGCTGGGGTGATGGGGGGAACAGAGGAGCCCCAAGTTGCACAGTGAGATCCATAAACTGCTGGAGGTACCGGAGGAGAAGGCTGTGTTGTCTGCACAAGCCTCATTTGGTGGTTTGAGTAATGTCATGTTGCCACTAGGGTGTCTCTGCAAACAAGATATTGCATCTCCAAAGAGTTCCTCGCACAAATAAAAAGCTAAATAGAAATGATGGGCTGACTAGCTGAGCCTGTGCTTTTTACTTTTATGATTGAGAAATAGTTGTTGAAATTGTCAATAAAAATAAATAAAATTAAGTTTCCCTAGTTAGGTGAGGAAAGGCGAGCCTACCTTTCTTTGCTGACAGGCCTTTTTGTTCTGTGTTGGCTTTTATATATGTGAAAAAAACACCATTGAGAGCTTCCAGGGAGCTGCACTGGGGAGGTTATAGCCATTTTTACATCCTTTATATGGGCTTAAATCCATTTACAGATGTGCTGTAGACAGAGAGACATTTTTTACAAGTAATTGTCATGTATACAAGGGTCCTTATGTGTCACAAAAAGATCTCACTTAAGAGAAATAAATGTGCTTTTCATCTTTTGTTGGCAGGAGCAGTGGTGGTTGGGAAGAGGGTAATTGGTGATCTTTTCCAGTCTGATAACCAGGACAAATAGGGGGGAGCAGAGAGTGGCTATGGCATTGCTCTCCTTCCTGCTTCCCTCCTGGTGGAGCACAGTTCAGAGTCACTTTTCTGGCTTGGCTTTCAGTCTAAGCAATAGATATGATAAATACCATCAGCCGAACCCCAGGGGTAGGTTAGAGGAGAGGCACGCTGTCCCAGGGTGACCTCGGTGACGCTCAACGGCTCTTCTCCAGCAAAACCGCGGTTCTCGTCCGTGACGGGGATTGCTGACATTGCCTTTACCCCTTCGGCAGCTAATCAGGATGTCTCCACTTGCTCTGAGGCTGTTAGATGCGATTGGGATGCAGAGGTCTGCCTCTTTGTTGCCTTTATTTGTAGGTTAGCATTTCCCTTTCGTAATAACTCCCATGTGGTGGGTTTTTTTAAGGTTATTGCTCTTCTCAGGGGCTGAGATTTAAAAGAGTCCCCAGAGGCCGATGGTGCTTTGATAACATTATGCATCACCTGTACCCCAATGTCCTGGAGAGCCTGTGAGGCTGCAGATACCTCCTGCAGGGGCAGGACTGGTGCAGGAGGCACTGATGTTGGGAAGGTGCTGGCGGTCCCGGACGGAGGTGTGATGAGCACCCCTGATTTTGCATGGTGCATTTCACAATATTTGCGTGTTTCCCCTAGGGACACTATTCCATGATACTGCTCCAGTGGAAGATGTCAATAATGCAGTCGGGCTGCACGCAGGAAGCACTGGTGAGCACTCGGCAACCAGTTAGGCTAAGGAAATAACAGATGTAGGCAGTGTTCACTGGTGGAGGGTTAAAGCAGGCCACAACTCACACCAAATAGCAAAAGACAGGTCTTTCATTGCACAGATTTACTTACAAATAGTTTTTCAGTCAATGGAAGGGAAACCAGGAGTGGGACCGGGGGCCTGAGGTTGAGAAACACAGGATGTTTAAAATGATACCAAATCCCTGTCTGCAACACACCAAGGTTCATTTTTACATTTCATGATTTCTGTTTAATAAATTCTTTATGCCAGTAGGTGCTTCACACCACAAGTGTGGGCTTGAAGGTGCATGTAGGTTTGAGATGTAGGATGGAGCATGGCCTTGAAATCAGGGACAGGTGAGCAGTAAACCCGGCTTGATAAATAATGGATGAATTGCGCTTGGTTTTGCTGATGATGTAGTGACCTTTTGGGAGGCAAGAAACAAAGAAACAGCAAATGACCAGCGATACTGATGAACAGGCTAAGTGAACTGGACACATCATTAACACCAGCATACCAAAATAATTACATGCAACTGGGAGTCACGCGGTCAGCAAAAACAGAAACGAGGAAACGGTTCTGTGTAAATTTGAGCTTTCCATCTTTACAGCAGGGAGGAGGGTTTCAGGGGATATGATTTTGGGGTGGTTGGTGCAATCGGATTTCGGTGCGTGACTCGCTGTTGGGCATTTGATGTTTGCACCAGGGCACATGGGCTTGCAGAAGTCCCATAGACCAAACTGATTTGACAAGATGGGGTATTATAGAGAAGCCCGCATAGAGCAGGAGTTATCCTGTATTGTAGGGAGAAATTGCTGATGCTCAGGAGAGACCAAAAAACCCAAAGCGCTATGTGGCTGGTTAATGTACATTGTAAAAACAAAGGCGTTCATTTTTCTGTTGTCTCATCTTTGTAAAGACAATAGGTCAACCCCAGAGTAGTCACCTCTGTATTTCAGGCAAGCATGTAGGTAGTTCTGGTAATACAGTAAAACCGGAGCTTGTGAATGGCCAGATATTTGGCTGAATCAAGAGTGTGCTTGATTTTCTCTATTGGAGAACATTATTGTGAATGGGGATCTGTTGGCAAGAAAGTGGGGAGAGACACTGCTTTTCACATGCTCATCTGTTCTCACATGAAAACAAGAGTATTCATTATTGGTTATTCATTATTCTCCCATCTAATAAACTTTCTGCCATTCAGGCAGCGAGCGGAAACAGCAACATGCTGCCTTGTGTAGCCCATCACACATCCGGAGTAACAGATAATGAATAGGCGAATCAAACATGTTTCCCAAAAACTCCGTCTGAAAATTATTCAACCCAGCGAATGCTCCTGAATAACAAATACATCTGCAGAAATTAAGCTTGGTTACAGTGGACTTATAAACAGAAGAAAGACCTGAATTTGCAATGAATGATTGAAGTAGCATTGCTTGGCAGTTTCACTTAAGCAGAAATAATGGTAATTTTCACTTTGTTTAACGCCTTCCATCTGAAGGTCTCCAAATGCTTTACAAACTCAATTAATTCATTGTGGTAAACCCCTCCCCTGCTAATTTTGGCAGTGCATACACCCGTTTAATGCTGAAGCTTAGAGTGAATTTCATACATTTGCACATAGCAAAGCACTGCCAGAGCTGCAGGAACAACCCAGCTCTCCTCCCTCCCCAGCCCTCCTAGACCCTGTTTCCTCTCTGTTGTTTGAACTGACCTAAAACTTCCTGGTACTGTTAAAATGATATCCAATATGCACCTATTAGCACCACATTAAGCCTACCAAAAAAGAATGCAAAATAATCTTTATTATTTATGCTAAATGGGCGAAAGTGGAGGGCAAAACGTAGCAACTTTTAAAAAGCAATCTCTTTTGCACAAAAGCAGCAACAATTTCAGGTTTTGTTTTGGTTTTTTTTCTTTCTGAGGTTTCCAAATTAAAAAGAAGTCAAGCAATTAATACCATCAGTTGAAAAAGAGCAGAAATATTCTGTGGAAAAACCACTTAGTTTTGTTCTGAGTTTTCTGCACGTTTAACGGCTGTGCTTAAAAGCGAAACACAGCACAAGAATTAGCATATATTGCTCAGCTCTGCTTTCTGGTCTGAACAAAACCTCTGGTTTGCATTATGCCTGATCCCCATCGTACCTAACACTGCTCCTGTACAGAAGCAAGGAGCATTCGCCTGCTGCCTGCCAGGGACAGGGCTGTTGCGAGGCTGCCTGCATTTGAGTTGGGACGAACGCGGTTGAACAACCAGCACTGGCCGCGTTGCAAGAAGAGTTAATCCACTGCCATCTGTCTTTATTATGCTTCTATTGTTGGACACCACAGCCTGGAAATCTAGCAATGAAACCCAGTTGTTCGTTGCCATTCATCATAGTTATTGCTGGAGTTGTGTAATGAAGAGGGGAAGTGCTGTTTATTGCTCTCCCCTCTTTAGAAACTATCCTTAGGGGTAGTTATGGATGGTTATTGGATTCAAGCGCAGGACTCTGGGAGGTCCTCCCTTTGCTCTGTTTATGTGTTGAACCATGAGGTTTAATGGGTTTTTATGTCTAGTTTTGCTTTGAGGCTGGTCTGCTGCCTGCTTTTGTTCTCAGTGGCGTGAAGTTTGGCTACCTCATTTCTGGCACGAAGGTGAATTGAAGCAGTCCAGGACTATTAATACCGCAAAAAGGCAGTGGGCGCATGCCCTCCAGGGCAGGCACGGCTCTGCCACACATAAAAGCAGCAAGCGTGGACCGCAGTCAGAGTTTAGGCATCAGCATGGTCAGGAATAGAGCTCTTTGAGCCTTTGAAAATAGGTAATCAGAAATATAGGTGTTCTAGGTTACAGCTCTTACCTCCAGTGATTTCTGGAGGCTGAAAAGTCAGACCGGACACCAGCTGGGCAGGTGAGGGATGGAGAGGGACTGGGGAACGGTGCGGGAGGTGGAAGACCCAAACATAGTTCTCACTGGGCAGTGCAACGTGTCTCACTGGGGGTTACAAGGATAAAAATGTGGAGACGTTCAAATAAATCTGTAATGAGGTCCTTCAGTAAGTTGGATAGTCAGCATGCTTGCAGTGCAGCAGACAGATTTTGGGGGATTTGGGGTAAAATATGCTCCCTCTGGGTTTTATGAGGCAGTTGCTAGACTGGTGGATGGTTGATCCAGTCAAGATAATGTATTAAAGGACCTGAACTTCCATCCAGAACTCAAAATTACCTTTATGCAAAGTTTAAACAATGACTAGCTCTTCTTTTTTAATAATTTGAACCAGGTCTTGCAATTCCTCTTAGAAACGGAAGAGGTGTGGGTGCACTGAACCTCAGAAAGGCACCACTTCCTCCAGCTGCTCTACTTCTTTTGTGCACCTGTGCAGTGTCACTGGATGCCTGCAACAGACCTTTGGTGCTACAAGGAGTGGTACCACCTGCGCAGGTGACTGCTTGCTCTAGATAACAAAAGCACTGGACTTCAGGGAAGTTTGCAGAGCCCCAAAGCTGACGGATGAAAACCGAATGAAAATAGGGTTCTGTGCAACAAGTAACACATTTGGGAGATGTCTGGTATGCAGACAGATAGCCAGCACGACTGAATCATCAGCAATTTATTTGTGCCAGCAACAAGGGAAGGGTGCAAGGATCCTCTGGGAAAATAAGCTATGGAGGGAAAGAGCTGCCTATCCAGATATCAGAGCCCATACTCTGGCCGTGATATGTAATAGGTATGAGACAAGCTTCAAGGGCTAAAGACATGGAAGGAGTTAGAGATCTCAGTTGTGTTTCCAGATAATGTATAGCCTGTGCCTGTCAAAGCTACTGCTGATAAGGGGATTCTACAGAAAGTAATTAAAACTCAAGCCCCTGGTATTTATTTAAAGGGGAAACTCTTGGGACTTGATGGGATTTTGTTGAAATGGACCAGGAAGCTGATTCTTAACGTGCTACAGAAAAGCTCAGAGAATTAAATCTAAAAAGAGAGTCCAAGCAAGTTTCACGCTGCCCTCACACAATCAGTAACGCTGCAGAAGCTGTTAAGGTCTCTGTTACATGCTGAAAATGCAGGATAAATCAAGCAAAAAAACCCTCTTGGTGACACAGGAAAAATTTGTTCCTAGAGAAAAGCGTAGATCTGTGTATGTTGACTTGGAAGGAAACCTGCGCCGTTATTTTGGACTACAGTTCTCTTTTCCCTGAACTGAGGAAACAGTTACTGGAAAACAGATAGATCTAAACAGACAGCTTTGCATATTAAGTACATTTTTGCTAGATGCTGGCTGGCTGAGAAACTAATTTCTGACAATAGACTATAGTTTAGTAGGCATTATCTTAAACAGTTTGCAGTGAAGTGTGGGTTCAGCAATATAACCCTACTGCCTGTTAAGTCTCATCCGGGGGGTGGTGGAAAATTATGCCCAAGCAATAGAGTACTTATTGATGGGGTTTGCAGACTCCAAGCCTGATATATTGCTGGCTCTTTCAATTATGGAACGGCACCAATGAAGCATGGATTGTTATCTGCTGACATCTTGTACAGCAGAAAAATGAAAAGCAGGAATTCCTCTGTCAGAGTCACTTGGGACATGAAGAAGTATAAAGGAACAGATGAGGCAAAACAAAAAAAAAAATCAGCATGGCTTAGGTCCCAAGAGCTGCCATCACTTTATAGTTTTCCATAGAGTCCCAGCACTGGGAAACAACAGTTTTAAAGAGGAGTGGTGTCACATGAAGTTTGCCACAGTTGTATAGTTTTTGTCCCCTCTGGCAGACTTAGGAAGAGTGTTAGGTGATGCTGTCGCCAGATCCCAGGTGGGAAGAGGAGAGGTCAATGGTGCGAACTGCCAGAACAAGTGGCCTCTCGGCTGCTCCCTGACAGTCCTAACGCTGGTGTTAGGAGGGCAAGCGCAAAGCCAAGCAACAGCCCGGCACATGTCGAAAGCTAATCGACAAGTGTTACATGAGTGATTTCTTCTTGAGTGCTTCTGCCATTGAATTTTGGAATGGAAGAGGATGTTGGAACCTGTGCCCCTAAGGGCTGAGCATCCTAAGCAATGGGTGGCCACAATGCTTAGGATATCACAGCATAATCTCATTTGGATACAGGCACAGAAGAAAAAAAACCTTTGCAAGAGCTCTTCAAGCATTGAGAATGTGCTGAACTTCCTGGGAAAGGCTCTTTCGAAGGAGAGTGCCTGTAGGAAGGTGAGACATCACAGATCCAGCTCGACTCCAAGCTGGGAAATTTTTCATTTTGTTCCTGTTACACCCTAATACTTCATTCTAATGAAGTACACCCTAATATTTCATTGTAAACATCAACTTCCAGGAAAAAGACCCAAGCAAATGGTCTAGCTAAGTAAGGCCCCAGTCATGGAGGGATTTAGGTGCACATTCATCTTAAGGTCCATAATAACCCTTTTAAACCTATGAGACAAGTCATGCTTCAGGTCATAGCAAGATTCCGGCTTTTCTTTTGAATCATTCTTCCAGTTTACTCTGAAATTAAAGAAATCTCATGAGAGATTGTTTTTAGGAGACAGCCAGCTAATCTGAGAATGATCTGAATATAATCTATACAATTACTGTAATTTCAGAAAGTTCATTTGAAAGAAGCCACTGGACTACAGCTTCCTGTCACCTTAATTAATAGTTAAATATATTGTTGCATGTGTGTGCACAACCGTTCTTGATACTTGCAAGAAACATCCCTGTGTGGCACTGCTAGAGATGGCAGCTCTGCCTTGATGCCTTCTTGACAAAAGAAGCTGCTTTTTCTTGTGGAGACAATAGTCCAAACTACCCTTTCCAGGAGAAAGTCATGGCATAATCAGCTACAGATATGGGAAGGGAAAGGCAGTGATTTTTGTAAGACATCAGGGGTGGGGTCTCTGGGCCCTGCGACTTACTTTGCCACTGGGTAACTGTTCCTCCATCATTCTGCTGTTTGATCTCACCTCTCCTCGGCTTATTCATCTGCAAGATTCACTTAATTATATTAGTCAACTTCACGGAGATGTCTTGAAGCTTAATTAAGGTCTGGAAAGCCCGTCAAGAGCCGCTGGCAGAATGCTCTGAAAAAGTGGTTGATATGAGACATGGACATGAGGAAGGAAAATAGATCACGATGGGTTTGGGCATACAGAATAGAGTAGAACGGAGCTATCGATTCACTGTGACTGTCACGGACTGCGTTTTCAGGGTACTGCCAGGAACTGTGGGGAAATCCCAAGCGTGCTGATGAGTTACCAGCATAAACATTCATTTTCCTGTTTTATGGTATGTAAGCGTGTATTACCCTCATTTCTGTTTCCATATAGCTAATTTTGAGAGGGGAATGTATACACCAGCAATGCGTGTGGAAATGCAACAAACACAGCTTCGTTTTTTCCTGACTCTTAGCAAAATCGGCCCATGTGTGAAAGTTGGTCTGGGCACCTGTGGCCGGTTGCTGTCAGCTCTCGTTTCACCCCCGGGAGGATTTTTGCCTGACGCACCCCAAGGGGTGAATTGACATTCATCGCTCCTCCAGGGGAAGAAACATATGGAGGCTCCACCGGGACAAACTCCGTGATCTGAATTGCCAATCAGTGCATGTCTGAGCCTCAGCTGGGAAAACCTTGCCGCTAACAAGCCTTCATGCTCCCCCAGTTCTCGTTGCAATCTGTCAGCTGCTAAATACGGTTTCAGCAGCGCTCGAGCCGGTGAGCAACCTACGGCACCAGCTTATTACGGAGAGGTGGTAGCCTCTGCATATTTTAGGTGCAGACAGTTCCCATTATAAAGAACTACTAGGTCTTCCTTATAACTTGGTAAAACTGGATGGCCTTAAAAATGAAATATTTAGTTGGAGAGTAAAAGAGAAAGCTTTCTGCTTAGCTTGAGGAAAATTTCTCAGATAGTTGCATTTAGGGCATTTAAATATATCACTCTCTTGAAGCTCTGAATTTTGTCTATTTGTTTATGCTCCTTTTGCTGGGAAATGGCATGCTATTGTTTCCTTCTAGTTTCCACAGAGCTTGAAATTGCTGGCTATGCAGGAAGAAATTAGTTTGTAATTAAAGCCAAGTTAATAACAATTCCCATGGAGTCTACTTGGTCCTATTGCTTGGAGCGAGACACTTTGCCTTCGCCGTTGCTGTGAGCGTGGTCAGGCACTGCTGCCCAGCCGGCGGGCGTACGGGCAGGGAGATGTCGGAGGGATGGTTATCACGCCGCGGTAACCGCTCGGCACACGTGCAGGCAGGACTTAATGTCTTTCAAGCCCTTATGCCCCACCAATTAGAGATGATGGCATTATATCAAAACAAGATGACAAGTAATGGAGCAGTTTTCAACCTGCAGCCAGCAGATTATTTTTGAGAGGTTCAGAAAAGGTAACGGAGGAAAGAAAGATTTAGGCTTAAACTTGCCACGTGCAAGTCTGTGTCTTTACCAGAGATTTTGTTTTTTGGTTTTTTTTATGGGAAGTTAAAATTGGAAAATGCTTGCAAACTCATTCATTGGAACGTGCTGCCTTGTTGGTGTGGACAGAGGTTGTGTGCCACTGATGTCTGCCACCGTGGCAAGGACTGAGGGGCTGTGGTCCCCGTGGTGCAGGTGTTGCGTGTGCTGTGCATTGCCTCTTGCGTTGCCCTGTCTCTGAGACTCTGTATGGCCCCACGTGCCGTACATCTGTGTGCACCACAGCACATGGAGGAGCCCGTACGCGGGGTACGCTGTACACTGCATCCCTACAGCAGTTCCGTCGTGTGTCCCACCAGATCAGAAAGGGCTGAGCTGCCTCAACTGCAGCAGCAGGGTGTTAGCCGGCTCCTGCCTCTGAGATTTTGGGCTCCATAGTCCAAAATGGAAGATGGTGAGAAGGCGATGCAAGAAGGTGATTGCCTGAGACCGTATGCTGTCATTGCCCGTGTCAGAAATTAAATTCAAGACTCTCAGCTCTTCCCATAGTGTCCAAGGGGCAGGGCTCTCTGTGTGCAGTCAAACTCCTTGAGCTAGTTAACTGCTGTTTGAAGGAATACGAGTGGAATGGGGGTTTGGGTTTGTATAGTCGGAAACACCCTGAGCACTTGCTAAAGGGAGTGCCTTGACTTTTCAGTGTGACTTGATCACATTTTTGAGGCCGATTTTAATTCCCCTTTTACACTTAAAAATCTTTGTGCTTTCAGATGTTGAGAATGAAGTCATGAGGGCAGCTGGAAGGTTTTCTGAATGTTTTGACTGAACACCTTGTTTCTCAAGGAAACAAGCCTTATACAGGCATGTTTCTCATGCATGCCTGCATGTTTCTCTTACAAACTTCAAAATCTGTTGGCCATTTCCTAGGCAACTTGGCACTTAGGTGATGGACGTCAAATATACGAATTCCCTGTGTAGAGGTGACCAGCAAACTGCCTTCCCAGTGTGCAGATACCATGGGCACAGTTTAAGTACCTGAGTTTAATGGCGGGGAGGAAGAGGGGTGTATGTGTCTAGTCTGAGGTCTGGACGACAAAAAAAAAAAAAAGGTAAAAATCTCAGCAGAAATCCCACTTTCACAAGTGACCTCAGTACTTGGCCAGAATCGCATAGGGCTTGGTTCCAGCTCTGATGTAAGCATTTAATCTCATCCTGGAATTGGCGTATATTAGGCACATGAAGTAGCATTACACACTTGCATGCTTTTGCATATCGGGGCCTGAAAGCTCGTGTCTAAGTGTTATTTAGTTTCCCGAGTGTCTAAGTCACTCTTTGAGAATGGGATGTGGGCTTATAAATCTGAATATAAATTATGATACTGAAGGCTTTCACCCAGCTCCTGCCATACCCTAAAGGCACCCAGCTCCACAGATGTCTTTGTCTTAAAGCTTCCCAGAGCTGCCTGCCCAGCTGTGCTGAAGGGCTGGGTGTTACCAGGAGCAAAGCATGCCCCCGCTAGCACCCGGAGCATGGGCATCTCCATACCAGGTGTGAAGGTGTTCCACTGGAGAGCTTTTCCTTTTTCACAGAATCATGAAACAGCTGAGGTTTGAAGGGACCTCTGGAGGTCACTGGTCTTGTCATTCTGACCTGGCATAGCTTTGTTCTTCATTTGGAGGAACGGAGTGTTTGCCCACCCCAGAAGAGCTTGCAGCCAGCCTGTGGAGATGGGTTTGGCCCACCCTTGAGCTGGATCTCTGCCTGGATGAGCCCTCAGAGCATCAAAAGAGGCTCTGGGCTGGGTTGCAAAACAAAACCAGATTGCTCTGGTCGCTCTGTTCTGTGGAAGGAAAGGCACAGGGCTCTGTCACCATCATCTATTCCCTTTAACAGCCCGGTTGCCATACCTGAAGGATTGTCTGCCAAAATGGGGAGAAAGACCAAAAGACACTGGACAGAAATGAAAACTTGGGAAATTCCCCAAATGGTTAAAACAAACTCTCTGACAGAAAAAAAAAAAAAAAAAAAAGTGAATCGCCTTTTGAAAGGTTGCAATTACGCTGGATAGGATCCATCTCACCTGACTTGCGAGATGGTGTCTGGGTCTCGGCATCTGCACTGAACACTCAGACCTCATTTACCATCAATGGAGAGAAATGGGCACCTCCAGCAGGCAATTGCTCTCATCTTGAGGTGGTTGCCTAAAATAGGTCAGACAAATCACTCCAATTTCTCTCCACTTATGCATTTAAGAGACTAACGCAAGTATAGACACTTGCCTTGTGGACCTCTGACATCAGGTGAGATGAATCCTTCCTGAAGTGACAACAAATCCTGTCCTCTCAAAGCAAGGAAGGGATGACTGGGGACGTCCCAAATCCCGCACTGACGGCGTAATGAGTCAATCTGTAGGAAAAAGTGAATATTTCACTGGAACACATCAACCTTAGCTCTGACTACTTGGAGGATTTGGGAACATTTGAAAGGGTGATTAGGATTAATCCATTTACCTGAGTAAGTCACTCTGAGAGCCTTAGCTGTAAAACAATATTAGTTATCAGCATCCTCCTGCGATGATGTGGTGTTCTGTGAGTTCTGAAAAAGGAGATTTTCCTCTGAAACAGCCTCTTCACACTTTCCCTGAGTGAAGTATTTTGCTACTCAGATTTGTGATTTAATAATCATAAATAATAGAGCCCTTAGTGCTATATTTTTAAATGACTGAATGGTGAGAATCTACTTTAAGAAATTGTATGAATGCCTATCACTTGTGTGCATATAAATGTATTCAATTAGCACTCAAATCTTGAGTTATCTCCTGATGGAAGGCAAAACCTTTTGAATTCAGTC
>JANHGO010006963.1:0-20664 GCA_024606505.1 Aquila spilogaster
GTCACTAGACTCTGCCAGTTCCTACAGTTTAAAAAAAGAATTAAGTAATAAACCTAGAAAGCTGCAAGGCCAATTCTCTGGATGTGCATCTAAAACTTCTCCAAAGTAATGAGAAACTAGATACTCACTTATGTTGATAAATGCATCCACAATACAGACTGCGTGCTGCTATAAATTAGATTTTACTATGGATGTCAGTTAAACTGCAAAAGTTTACACAAAGCCTGAATTTGCTCCATTATTATAGGTTCAATAATAAGCACTCACACTAAAATACAAAAAAAGCCTTGCTGTCTTAAAAAATTTAATCTGCCCAGTTTTTCATGAACTACTTAAAAATCAACAAAAAGAAAAGTACTCATCTTAACTGACAAATAATGATAATAAAAAAGTTTTTTGCATTGGTTGAATGGAAAACTCCTGTATGTGAGCACTTCTACCTTTGAAGCTTCTGAGGACTGATGTGCACATGGCAATTACGATTTTCACACACTATACCATAATATAAAATATTACAAAATGTTTCAGGTAATACAAAACACTGTGTTCAACAGTAATAAATGTATTACCCTTTCACAAGAATCTACATAAAGAACACTGCTGGTCCTATGGTGTAAATCTTTCACAAAATGTTCTGTGTCTTAGATCTGTGCTACTACTCTATGAAGGAAGGACCACAGCAGTTTATGTGGTTTAATGATGTTCAGCCAAACCAGAGTTGAACAAAGAAGCAAGGAAAAGTGAGTGTGAGGATGAAAAGAAAAGCAGGAGGATGAAAGAATATTTGGTACCTATATAAATTTAACAGCATTTTCTAAGGGTGTTAAAAGATGTCCTAATCACTGTAAACTGTTTTAGAATGGTCTTTCTTAGACAAGCTGGCAGCATTCAAGATTTTAGAACCTTATAAGTTAAAAGAAACAATGATAAACACAGATGGCAGGTCACCATTGAACAGGGACTCTAAAATACTGGGCTAATGCAGATCATGATGACAAAAAGCCTAATGTATTTTGTATCTGATTATATTTTCAATGTGATTCAATCATGAATACAAAGTAGGCATGGAAGACAGTACGCAATAAATAAAAAAATGAGGAATCAAAGACAGAGAGAAAAAAAGTCAGTATTTGTTACTGTAGTTATTTCAAATCTTTGTATTTGGGAAATGTTTCACATCTCTCTTCTTGGAATGCTTCCATGCCACATCCCTAATAGCAAATTCTCAGCATTTTTTCCCTGCTACACTCTCACTCATACTTCAAATTAAATTATTTGTCTGCAGTCGTTCTTCTCCATCTTTTAACCACTATAATTATCACCTTAGTCTAATACTACAAAACTTTCTTTGCAGCCATTCCAAATTTGGATCATGGTGTAGTTTATCACCTGGACTTAGTCACCCAGGACCACCCAACAATAATACACAAAACGCTTTAAACAGTGTCCTTGTCTTAAAACAAGTCAGAAAGCAAAGTAGGTCACATTACAAATTTATTATCTACTCATTAATTTTATATCTTAAAGTTATTTTAATCAAAATGAAAGCATAAAAATAGTCTTTAGGCTCTAGAATAGTCACTGCCAAAACACTTTTACCTTATTAAGATCTTCCCTCTCTTGCTTCAGCGTTCTAACCTGTTTCTCAAAAGCCTTTATTTGTCTGGAAGCATCATCCAACTCCCGCCTTGCAGTGCTGGCTTCTTCAAGTTGCTGTTCTAAATGACCAGAATCTAGAAAAAGCAGCATATTTTAAACATGTTAAGGAGAAAGTTATCCTACATTAGCATCGTCTAGCTGCTTAAACCTCCCTTCAGTATTTATTCTTGTCTCAACCACAAACTAAAGCAATTCTTATCTGGTTTCAGAATAGGGAGTAAGTTGTTTCAACTGCTCTATTTGCTTTTGGTAGAATAGAACAGAAGGTCACAGATTATTGTAATGCAACACAGAAAATGACAACTTGTCTTTTTACACTGTAACAATCAAACATACACATAACTCTACTTTGCACTTCGATGTGACCTAAGCATTTGACTTGTGTGCACTGTGATGTAATATATAATGTAGATTTTATTACACTGCCTTAACTATAAACAGTCTCTCTCCTTCCCACAAACTCCTCCAGAAAGAACCAGCAAAAATATTGTGTCACTCAAGATCTGGCAAAGATTCTCCTGTTGATGGACTTAAAATTAACTTCAGAAAATTCTACTTATTTTTAGTGTGAAAACCATTTGTATTTATGTGATCTGCTTTATTACTACTATGAATACAAGAAAACTACTATAGCAAGTTCCTTACTGTCAGTTATAGTATGAAAATACATCACCAAGGCAGAGATGAGTAATGTTATACAAATACTCTCAAATGCTCTAACATAAAAAGTTGAAATCCATAAAATATTACAGAAAAATGAAAATTCTAACTAGTGCTTTCTTTCTAGGATTTCACTCAAAAACAGATATTTAAAGCAAGATGTATGTGAAGATGGGTTAATTCTAAGTTCTGTGAAGTCTGCAGACATTTTGCCTTTGATTCCAATTGTAGCAGGAGTTTAGCTCACGTGTAGTTCATACTACACATACTTATCCACAGAACAGTAACTCATCTATACTCTTAATATGAGCTTTTTACGACATTTTCACAAACACATCCCTAAGAGACTGGCTCTTAGAGAAGTCAAATATAAAAAAAAACATCTCTAAGAATTGCAGTTTCTGAAACAGAAGAATTTTAAAAGGAATTAGTAAATAACACCATTATCTTGACCTCATATAAATATTCATTATTGTTTTAATTCATTGACTCTTATTCAGAAATGTAAAAGAGTGCATTTAAATAAGAGATGTAGCTCAGAGCTATAAATTATTAACTGCCCTCCCTTATGTAGGCTACTCTGAAGTCACCACCAAAAAGAAAGTTTATATACGGCCCTGCTGAGCCAAGATAAATCTCTCTTCTGTGCATGACCTACTTTGTTCCATAGCTCTATTTTCTTCCTCTATTGCTGCCCTTTATATATCTGGCAACGTTAAAGATTCCTCAAAGTTTTCTCCTATGTAACATGCTGAACAAAAAATACAACTTTGACCTCAAAAAGTGGAAGCATATGGCTAGTGTCATTTCACAGAAAACTAGACAGACAAAAAGATGCTGTATTTTTCTAAGGTTCCCCTTCTTACAGTCTTGAATTTGACACAATTTCACATTATTTTTATTACCTTCTTAAATGGCTGTTTACACCTACAGTTCCAGAAAAGGCAGTAAAAATTATTAAAGAATGTAACTAAAGCTGGTTGTAAGGTATGAATAGTAAACAGCAATCTTCTGTCTAATCACCCCAGTTTTTGCTAACGCTCTAGCTAATATGTGCAAACACCTGCTGTGGGAAGCTACTGCATTGCACTTAAATGCTCAAGAGATAAGCCCAAACTATGAAGTTCAGCTCTGCATCTCAAATCTACCTTCTTAAAGTTCAACAGATCTAGGCTTGGAAGACCATCCAGAAAGTCTGAAACTAGCTCCATTAAACTTGGAATTCGGATATGATCATCATCTGGTTTTTGTCTGTCTTCTGTAGTTAGTTTCAATTAGTTTTAATATTTATCTCATAATTAGGTTTAATATCTATCTCATAAAAGCAACAACATCAAAACAACCAACAAAGCAACCAACCAAAAACCCACAAATCCGTAAGATCAAGTAAAACAAAACATTCTTTTTCCAATTGTATCAAATTACCTTGTATTAGTAAAAACTCAAGGCACAGATGCGTGCCTTCTGTTGAATACACTGTATGGACCAGTGAAGGCATTCAAGTATACAGTGGAAAAGTTACATAGTGACTGGATGGACTGGATGATTCTGCATGTTCTTTATTTGATCACATTTTTCACTTTCAACCCAAAAATCAAAGGCATGTGTGCTTTGTAGGATCAAATATAAAAATATGTATGTGGCACGAAAGAGAAAATACTTAATGGATACTTATGGGGAAATCTTCTCAATATTAACTGCCTTTACCAGACAATGACTTCTTTTATATGTAGAAATGGTTATCAGTTGTGTTGAAAAACGTTCCACAACTTGTCTTTGTTCTTCATCACCAAAGAAAGGGAATAATACCTGCAAGAATGAACTAACATTTGAGCTGCAGCTCAGTAAGTCAAGAGCAAAATATAATTTAAAGCTGATACTGCTGCTTTTCTATGAAGGGCTGGTCCTCTGCAAAAGCTGTTCTAATAAATGTTACTATTCTGTGATCCGAAGGAACCAAAAACAGAACTGAGAATTGATTCAGAATAGAGATTTCCAGTGATGTAACTCCCTTCATCATTACAGCAACAAGCACGGAAAGAAGTTTCACAAAAACTTTTGTCCTGACACAGCATCTACACAGGGCCTAGTGAGATCCTCCCTGAGATACTTAAGCTATGTTCACGTTCAAAAGTAATACTTAAGGCACAATGAAAAACTGTCATAGAATATGTCGGAGAAGCTGTGCAATTGTCCATCTATAACACAGTCTCTTTCAGACAATATAATTTTAGCAATACATAATCTATGCACTTCAATCTGTAGTTCATAGTGTGCTTCTGCCCCATAACACAGCAGCAGAGTGTAAACACACCAAGTAATGTTTGGAAGTTAAGTTCAAGTTCTTCTTTCTATGGGTGTCCCTGCTGGCAGTCCTGACACTTTCAGGAACTGAAAGTTTTTTCACAAGTACAAACCAGGTTAACTTTCTTTCAGTTTCCTTGAGCCTTTCTCATTGGGTTTTCCCTTGCCACAGTAACCTATGGGCATATAAGCAGAGACTCATTAACCACCACTTGTGTCTGATTTTTCCCACATAAAATCCAGACATTTTCCTATCTACATTTACAAAAGAAATCAGATTTGTCAAAATGACAAAATTACATATCAGAAAATAAACTTAATTTCGAAGAAAATATAAATATGATCAAAATTTCCAAGCAAAATTCAGCAGAAAAGGAAACAATGAAAAAAATCAATTGATGTTTAAAACATAAAAAAGTTGTTCTCGTTTTGGCTCAGATAGAGTTAATTTTCTTCCCAATAGACAGCATGGTGCTGCATTTTAGATTTAGGATGAGAATAATGGTGATAACACACGGATGTTTTAGTTGTTGCTGAGCAGCACCTACACTAAGTCAAGGAGTTTTCAGCTTCTTGTGATGCCCTGCCAGAGAGGTGGCTACAGGAGCACACCACTAAGTTGTAATGGGACAGAATCAGGACAGCTGACCCGAACTGGCCAGAGGGATGTCCCATACCATACAGTGTCATGCAGAACAACTAAAGTGGGGCAGCTGGCCAGGGGGTAGCTGTTACTTGTGACTGGATGGACAGTGATCAGCTGGCAGTGAGCATCTACATTGTGTATCACTTGCTCACTTTATTCTTGTTATTGTTTTGTTGTTGATCTCTTTTTTTTTTTTTCTGCTTTCTTATTAAACTGCCCTTATTTCAACCAAGAATTTACTGCACTTGTCTTTTCAACTTTCTGGCCCATCCCATTGCAGGGGTGGGGAGTGAGCAAACAGCTGTGTGGTGTTTAGCTGTCTGCCAGGTTAAACCACAACACAAGCATTTTGCAGACAAACTACTAGGCTAACATCTTCACTTCTCATGTTTATCTCCATAATCAAGAATCAACACCTTTCTCACCTCCAGTTTACCTGCATACAAAGCAAGAAACACCAAGGTATGCTACTGGGACTTGTAAAAGAACAACAATTACTTTCGATACTGCAAAAATAAACAAGTGCTCCATCTGCTCTTGTACTACACTGTTGAGGGAAAAAAAAAAACCAAGCTAATACAAATGAAAATTCTCAGGTAGTGCCAGATCACATCCCTGTAAATTAGCAGTACCACAATTCGAATCCAACAGAACTTTACCACTAATAACAGCAGCAATCACTTCAATTTCCTTTCCCTCTTGTCATAAGTATTACTGAAGTACTGAGTATTAAGCTGAATTTGAAGAAAATGTTGCACTCAAGTGAAGAGAAGGGTATAATGAGAAGTAAAAATACACTGGGTAACTCTCTAAAAAAGGAAAACAAAACAAGCATTATCTTAAAGAAAAAAAGTCACAATTTTTACTTACTGTTACAGGTTTTATATTAATAACTTACCTGTTACCTGTTTCTTCAACTTCTCAATTTCTTCTTTTAAGCTTTTAATTTCTAAATCTTTGCTTGCTGCAATTGGGCCATCCACTGTTGAATACTGAAGAGCCTGGACTGTCTGAGTGGACTCTAGAAAGAGATGCAAGAGACAGGGATAGAGGTGATCAGAAAGATGTTACTAATAAATGAAAATATAGCCAAAAGCCCCTCCGCTACAGCTTGTTAGATGTATGCACTTAAGGCCATATCCCAAATATTAACACCTAACTCACAGACACAAAAGCTTAAATCAAAAATTGTGATGAATATTTAAAAAAACCACAACTGCAAATAAATAATTACTTTTATTTTTCCAAACAACAGAGCAACATACATCTGAGAGAATTTAAGCATTTGTGTCGCAACTTTTCCCTGTTCCCAGTAAGACCATGTCTTACTCCTCTAAAAAACTATACATATCTACATATTAGGATTCTACAGTTTAAAATTTTAATGGTTAAGTGTCAATTCTTCAGCATTTGTCAGGTGGACAAATTAAGTTCTTTTAGACGTAGTGCATAGTCAGCATGTCTTAAGGAATTGCGTATATGGGATATTTCAGGCATAAAGACTATCAAAAGAAATAATAAAGAGATGTTTTTTCTGCTACAAGGCATTTCAGGAGGTTTTGTTTTTTTTTCCACAGGATAAACTGTGCTTCACAGAATTGCAAGCTAATCGAGTCAGAAGAGTGACTGAAATATCTTTTTATACCTTGCAGTTTTCTACTAAGTTCAAGCTTTTCCTGCTCAAGACGTCTTATTCTCCTCTCATAAGCTTCTGTTGCTAAACTATCCTCCAGAGTTCTTTGAATGTTGGCATCAAGATCCATGGAGGGTGGTCCAGCTGTCAGTCTTAGACAGCTGCGGTCTGAAAGCACACTGGGAAAAAAAGTTCAACAGTATTTGATTTTACAACAGGTTGTCTTTAAAATTAAAACCAAACAACAACAACAACAAAACAACAAACAGTAAAGTTGTTTAAATTGCGAAAAACTATACAAATTCTTACACAATATATTTATACAATAAATAACACTTGGTTAGTATGTGCTCATTAGAAATTAATTTTTACCTAGCATGACTGATCTCAATGTACTTTCAACTCTCCTGATTAAAAAATGACCATCACTGGCAGTCCAAGTTAGCCAGATAACAAAAAGTGACCTTCTAGATAATTTATAAGATTACAGAAACAGCTTATTTTAAAATAATTCATGAAGTTCCCCAAACATTTTAAATATAACAACTACAATAAATGGTGTGAAATTTTCACGTGAAAACCATGCATCTATATATGAAAAATACTGTGAAACCCTGGTTCTGTGTATACTCATGTACACTTGTTAGTTACGTAAATAATCCTTTTGAAGTCTATAGGCGATCTCACATTACCAGCATCAAGCACATGTGTTTGCAGAAACATGGCTGGATTTTCAATAGCTGTAATCATTATTTATTTATTTTCATAAATGGTCATGGAAGAGTACACAGACTTTCTCGTTACTGTTTAATTTAGCAGCACAGACAAACATGACAAATGCTACATTAATACCAAGTATTGTTTCCATTCAGACTTACAAGAGTGTTCAGTGACTAGAAATAAAACAGTTTTTTTTTTTTTTTAAGTCTTTTAAGCCAAGTTCCCTCTGGATCCACACATCTGACATTATCTTTGTCATTCTGTTATGTGGTCAACTTCTTATGCTGTCTGAAAAACACCACTCTCAACAGAACTCCTCTGTACACAGTTGTGGACCTTCATACTGATGTAAATTTTACCTGCAGAGAGTTCATTCTTTTTGCACAAACTGCGTTTTAGTTTATAATCTGTTAATCTCCTCAACAGGCCACAATATTTAGTTATTTGTTTGCAGTGGGTATCAGAAACAGGAAATTATGTAACAACCCTACATATAATTTCAGAACTCTTACTTACCAGCTACTTGTATATGTGAAACCTACAAATGGTAAATGATGGCCAGAAAACGCAGTGTGTGATGGTGGAGGCATCGTCTCCTAGAAAAAATGATAGTTGAGAGAGTAATATTCCACAGGAATACAAAAAAACACCTTGAGTTTAATCATGTGAAGTGTTAGTGACAATATCATATTAACTGGACTCTCAGTTATCCTTACCTACAGCTAAAATATGAAACACATCACCTAACTCTATCTATGATAACATGTAATACATAAAAATACAGCAGGTTAGCACAAAAATGCTTTTCGAATTAAACAGGTTATCACTGGTGAAAAGCAGAGTACAACAAATTTTAAAAGGCAATTAACTCCTTCCTTTTTCCAAGAAGCTCTTAGCAAGCAGCATATTTTTTATTCCCTCTTTCACATCTCTGCTCTTCAATCAGCAGTGCTCCCTACCTGTAGATTTACCAACCTCTTTTCTGTGTAGCCTCTCTATATTTGGAGAGAACAAGAGTCATTCAGCAGAAAAAAGTAATATAACAAAATTTTCTAACCCATGAGTGTTTTGAACATTTCTATCATCAGTGCTCCTTTACTCTGCCAGACAAAATCTAAAAACCAAGACAAACTGAGTTTTCTCCTCAAGCTAAAATGATGCTGTTGCTATATTCTGGAACCATTAAGAGTTCTAAAATTCTTAAGTATACTGTTAGAATTTTCCCGTTTAAACCCAAAATGCATGGTTTATGTTGTTACACTAGAGGTGGCCTCACAGTCTGTCTTGCATAATACCTGCTTACATACTGGTCATCAGAAGAAACCTCCTACTAAGAAGCTTATTGCACTCAAAGTGCTAAAAGGTTTGAAATGTAAGCAAATGTAACATAATGATTTTTTTTCTGAACTCAAACAAAAAAGAAGAAAGGAACTGGTTGTACATACTGTAATGTAAAATTCAACAGGACAACAGGGAGCAAGAACACATTCAAAAGAAATCCAAATTTACTTTTTTGGTGGTGATGTCAGCTGTACAACATCACAACTTTGACCTTTTAGCAAGAAAAGACCTTCATATCAAAAAAAGAGTTTCCAGAATAAAAAACCAAACCAATGATAGGGCTAGACAGTCAAAATACGTCAAGTTGGTTGGGCATTTTGGAAACTAGGGACAAAACCAAATTACAAAGCCTCATCTTTCTGCCAGTCGTTAATAAAAATATAAATTATTACACTCTGCAGTTAGGAAAAGTAAAATTCTTCACTTTTCCTTTATATTTTGTTCCTGCTTTTCATAGCTTTGAAGTTTCAGGAGCTTCTATGTGAAGGACTTAAAAAAGATAAATTGCATAATTGTAGTCTATATGACAGACAGTCACCAGTTACCACACAGGCATCCATATGGATTACATTGGTTCTAAAATATCATATCTATTAATAATGATGCAGGAATTCGAAAATAATTTTTCTTTGCTGATTTTGGAGTAGAAAGTTAAAAAAAATACATATTTCCTGCTATTTATGTGAATTCAAGTGTATTACCATACTGACAATATTATAACTGAATCCAAGTCTGTCAAGCCAATGTCAATAAATGTACTAAATCAAACAGTGAGAAGCTAAAACTCAACACAGCTCAGGCTGCCTGAACAACACTGTTTTGTCCTTTTGAATGTATGTATGCTTTTAACATACATTTCATTATTATGCATATAATTTTTCCACACGACCACTGTCTCTTTCCAAGTCCAAGTAGAAAAACAATAATCATGGCTCTTCAGGGCTACCTTTTAGCTTCAGTATTGGGCATTCCTCATTTGCTGTACGTCATTCAAACCTTCCAACGAATTAAAAAATAATAATTCATGTGCTTCTCTATGATGCTCACATCTATAGTATACAATAGATGGATACAATATACAATAGGTGAATACGCAATAGTGTACAAGTAGATGAAACTTCCTCACAAGGTGTGTATGAAAGACAGATGGGAAAACATATCAAAGTCACATATAAAGAATTCGAGGTAAAGAAACATTAAATACAATATCCTCTAGTTGAAGCAAAAATGTACTATACCCTCTACCATGCAATGCCTTAAGCTATTTTTCTCTGAGGTTCTGAGATACCAGGTGTCAAAAGAAAAGGCAAAAGCATAACCTTCTTAAATAATACAAAACAAAGCCCAACCTCACGTGCAAACAGCAGATTCATGCATCCTTCAACAAATAAAAACGCACTTCCACAGAGAGAACAGAAGGCTCTCCTGTGATGCTAGAATCCCTACCATCTGGCAAAGGTCCAGTTTAAAAGCATAGAAACACTAGAACTGTTAAAAATCATTAGTTGCAAAGTTTTTTAGTAAAGGTAAAACTATTTATTTCTCTGTAAGATTGCTCCTGAAAATAATGGCTGTAACTTTTTTCCTAAAGTTTCGTAAGCTCAACCTAAGTCAGAAAACAACCTTGAAAAATTTTAGTCAGTATGAATTGAAATGAAATTTGGCAGAGATACGGGCAATTACAAATGCAGTGCTACAATAAAACACATTATGCAAATAATATACAAATATCAGCAATGCTCTACTAAAAATAGTGTCCTGTAGATGTAAATAAATACATAAAATATATTATTTATGAAATCTGGACACAAAAAATAGTCACTGCAAATAACAGGAAGCAAGGTTACAATGACTTCACAATTTTTAACTGAAATTATCCCTACAGATACATACTTAGAGCATCAGCTTCCAAATTATGAACGTGCATCTCACATAGGTTCTTCAAAGCTGCAATTGATTGTTATTTGTGCAGAACATAATGAACACAAAAAGATAAACTTCCACATACATATATTTTTGAAGTATACTACAAAAACACATTTGTCAAAATGTTAATTCTGTACTTACAGAATTTTTTAAGCAATCATCATCCACATCAAAGTTTGATGTATCAGTGGGGCTGCTGACTTCTGGGATGTAAGGTGCATCACAGTTTCTAATGTTGTCCCAGTCAATCCCAGCAAAAAATGGATGATTCTTAAAGTCTTCTATCCCATTCTGTCCGAGTCGATGCTCTCTGCTACAAATTAGCCTTCGGATGAGGTCCTTTGCACTTTCAGAGACATCTGTCACTTGAGCAGGAAACTGGAACCTCTCCTTAAAGATTAAAATAACAGAAAATAATTTATTACCAATAAAAAGTTGGAAAAATCATCCTTCTGAGCGATAATTATTAAGTAGAAAAATAAATGTACAAATACTCAAGTTATTAAAAATATACAGTAAGGTTTCTAGGAAAAAGACTTGGAAGTCTTCCAAAGAATGGAAACTATTGAACATTTCTTGTATTCTGGTTTTTCTTGTTTATTTGAATTGCTCCTAAACTGTTGGATTCTACAGTTGCCTCCAGGTGGAAGAACATTTAAAAATCTGCTGCATAAGCCAACCAATGTATCCAACAGAAAAAAAAAAAGCACAAAAGGAACAAGGCAATGTAGCCAAGAGTCACTCCAGTGAGTGAACTAACAGCCATTGCGCTAAATCCAGATTTTTAATTTTGAACTGCTTTATCCCAAAGCAAATCCATCTGCAAACCATAACCATAAACTCTCTATATGGAAACATTTTACGTTCCACATTAATGAACATTAAGACAATTATTACATTAAAAATTCATTTTAAAATATGCTTCTAAGTTACTCTACTGCTTATTAAAATTAGCTTAGAGAGAGACAGAAAGAGAAAATGCACTAACTTTGTGGTTCATTATTTTCCCATAGGTCTCCACCAAGGACTCAGCATAAAAGGGTGTTTCTCCATAAAGCATTTCATACATGCAAACGCCTAGGGACCACCAGTCACACTCAGGTCCATACTTCCCTTTTCCATCTTCCATGGCCTGCAAAATTTCTGGAGAGATGTAGTCTGGTGTCCCAACAGCTACTGAAGATTGAACCTGTAGAAGTTATATTTGCAAGACTAAGATCAGCTTCCATCATTACAGACACTACTGTTTGTAGCAATATGTTTAAATTTAGCCTAACGTTCTGGTTATAACAATAATATCCAAACACAAAAAAAGCTTCTAAATTTATAACAGAATATTAAAGCATTCAAGACACCTCATTAAGAAGCATCCCAAGGATACATTTTTGAAAAACTCAGAGAAAGAGAAACAGAGAAAGGACAAAATGCCAAAGCTTAGGCTACAGTTATTATTCATTAATTACATTTTAGGTAATCACATAAATTAAATCTTTTTAACACTCTGGGGCATGATTTAGATCACTGGCATTACATTCTATTCACACGTTCTAGATACTGTGCAAGTTTGAATATACTACTGAAACATGATGATGATACGCAAATTGTATCTTGTCCTGCTTATGCAAAAGATTCCATTTCCAGTAAAATTTAGAGTTTAGAGCTCAAAGCTGTTCATTCATGATTCATAAACAAACACCTACAAAGTATTGATAGTGCAGCATCCCTTTATTAATGAATTGACTATACACATCTAAAAAGCTTTTAAAATACAGTAAATCCAAACAGCACACAATCATATCTTGAGCTGAGGTTAGCTGCAAACCACTACCACTATAATTCTATTTGATTTAAAATAAAGCACTTTTTCTCTTTATTAACACAGATTTTAGTGGCTGGCAAAGGACTGAGGAAAAAAGCGTTTAGGAATATATCACTCTTTCTAATTTACCGTTCCATCTTCCATCAGTTTCAGACAAGAACCAAAATCTGCTAATCGAATATGGCCATTCATATCCATCAAGATGTTGTCTGGTTTAATATCCCTGCAAAAAAAAAAAACAAAAAAAAAAACACCACATTTCAAAATTAGTACAAAAATCTACTGCATAATATATAGCCCAATCATTAACTCTAACACTCATACTGAAAAAGAGAAAAAAAAAACATCAGCAGATGATAGACAATCACATTATGTAACAAAATTTACACCAAGGGTGTTTCATGACAGGACTTGTAGATCAAATCAAATAATGTATGTTAATTGTAGTAAGAGTTGTGTAGTCCAAATCCTCTCATCTTTCACAGGTAGATAAAACTCATACACACTCCACAACTGACTGGAGGAAAGTATTTATGCTCTCTAACTCACCAGAGGGCGTTTTATTGTTCAATTCATAAACTAAGTTCAAAGGTTAAAATTCTTTTTTTCTCTAAAGTACCACGTTACAATTTTTAAAATATGACAAATTATTACATTTACCCTTACCTAATATATTCAAAGGTAAATTATGACTGTATGGATAAAGAACTACAAATATTTTCTCAGTTAACAGTTCTTTTTATGATGCAAGAACAACCCCCCTAAAACAAACAGAATGCAAGTTCTAACTTTGTTTAAATCCCATAAAACGTATAAATGAGTTTTATCAACTTACTTGCAGACAGATTTCAAAATATTCACAAGCAAAGACATTCACGAAATGACAGCAAAGTCTTTCTCTGTTTTTGTTTTTTATAACACCACAGTTCCCATGAATTTCATTGAATGGCTTGCTTTGGAAAAGACCTTAAAGATCACCCATCACCAACCCCTGCCCCTGGTGATTTCACCAGCTCAGGCTGCCCAGGGCCCACCCAACCTGGCCTGGAGTGACTCCAGGGATGGGGCACCCACAGCTCTGGGCAGCAGTGCCAGGGCCTCACTGCCCTCAGAGTAGAGTTTCCCCATAACATCTAACCTAAATCTCCCCTCTTTTAGTTTAAAGCTCTTACCCGTTGTTCTACCACTAGACTCACTGATAAGTGAATCCCTCCCCAGCTTTCCTGTTCTGCACTTTGTGACTTACGCTTATTCCATATCAATTAAGCCAGCAGTTTTCTAACAGGCTTTTACTCCAACAAATATTTTCACATATATTTCCATATGCAATAATTCACATCTTGCATCTGGCACTGAACTTAAATCCTGATTCACTCACGACTTTAAAAAGCTATTTTTACAAAGGTAGAGCTGTTACTACACCTTGCTTCTTTTTCCCTGTCTCTTCAAAGCAATATTTCTATTATAACTAAAATTTGATTCAGGCACCTGACCACTCATGATTCACATGCAGTTGGGTGAAGAGGTGTGGCTCTGTTTAGCACTGAAGCTGCAATCCTCCCATTCCTCATGCCCTCCACTGTCCCAGTCGTCAGAACTGACAGCATGCAGAAGATGCAGAAGTGTCAAGCAGAGCTGGAACATGCCAGCATGTCCCAGGTCACAAGTAATGTGCAACCCTGTAGCTCTCTTGATTCAATGTCTAATAGCTTGCATCTTCTGACTTGAAAAACAGACGCTACAGAGCATGAAGAACAGAGCTGCTATTGCCTCTCATACACTCTATCTCTTAATACTTAAGTATAGATAACATTTCTAGTATCTCAGGTTCCCTCGGGCAACCAGGCCAATGACTAAAATTCTTAGGCAATTAAAGCTAAGAAAAAATGATGCACCATTAACTCAAATCTAACTCAGAACTCAGTTTCTGATTTACTATCTACTATCAACTCTTGGGACGTGGATATATTGGCACAAAAATGTTAAGAAGCAGGAGATAGAAGCTCAACTTCAAAACTCAAAGAAAGTAGGCAGTGGCCCAATTTTAGCCACCTCATAAAAATTAGAAAACATTTATAAAACAACAGAACACTTCATACGAAACTAAACTTTCACATCGTGAACATTGAAGACGTTTTGTTACAAAGTAAATTATAAAAATTAATGAAGAGCATTCTTTAAATAACCTTCTTCCACTTGATTTTTGCAGACATTGAATATGCCTCCAGATTGAGATACTTTACTTTACAGTGACCTACTGAAAACGTGTTCCTATAGGAAAACAAACACATGCTATTGAGACCTCTGGAAATCTAACTTCAGCTTAAAATATTTCGTAAAAACACACATCAAGTTCCTTTTAGAAGCTGGACCTAGTTCAAGCCAAACAAAAAAAGGAGTCACCTTTGAGGCTCCATTTATCTGTGCTCTATCTTCTAATATATTTCTAAGAGAAATAATAATAATAACTATAATAAAACCAAACTGTCTTCCCCCTACCTCAACTCACTAAGCAGCAAAAAACACGAAAATGCTCACTCTATTGTCTGCACTATGCAAAAACAAATCTGCAAACACTGAAAGCACTCAGAGGAACAAGTACTTCTTGCACAGCAACATTTGTAAGGCTCAGCAATAACTTAAAGGAGTAATTTTTACAGTTACAAAAAAAGACCAACTTAATTCATATGAATTTTTTCCAGCTCTTACAACAAAAGGTATGGGTTTTGAACAATCATTCTGAATTCAGCTGAAATACATCAATAAAATACAGTTTGAAAGACAAGAATTGTTGGCACCTGCAGAGCAGAGCGGGCTACAAGCAGAGGAAAAGTCAGGAAAATTATCAGCCCCAGCAGGGAACAAGGACAGGGAGTAATTATTGCCAGCATAACTGAAGAGTTAAAAGGAGGTAATTATGGGGGAAAACAATGTCATAAACCCTGCATCTCCACTAAGCCTGCAGTTGTTAGATGCCATTATAGTTGTATAATGGAATCTATTCCAAAAATTAATCTATAATTATGCTTTACTCAAGATTTTTGTTTTGAAGATATTTGGTACCTCTCTTTTGGTCAGAACTCATTCTTCTATTCTAAACGTAGGATGGTCTTCCCCATGTTCCTTGGCTTATCCCAGCTTTCTTATTGTATGCAGTGGAGCTCTGCTTCCATCGCAGCTGTAATTCTGTTCCTATTACTCTCTGCCTCCTAAATACATCCTAGTACTTGAGATGTCCGGTCCTCCACCGCCAATCAAACCCAAATTACCTCCACTCCAATTCCATTCTTCCGCTGTCACTTTCTTCACTCCTTTCCTAGTCTCCCCTGCATGTACCCATCAACATTTTTTCTCCCATTACAGTTCACAGCAGTCGGTATTTCGCATGGTCACTTCATAGATTCCCTTCCCATTCGCATTGGCTTCCTATTCCTTCAATCTTTACTTCCTCTTTCCTCATCATCTTTTTGTTCTGCTGCAAAGAAATCTTCTTTGGCACTAAAAGGAAGAGCACTATTTATTCTTACAGAGCAAACTTACAGTAAAAAAAAAAAAAACAACCTACAAATACAGGACCCAAAACCACACAAATTTATTCTAAACTCATAACATCTAGCATAGTGTGAGAAAAGTTATAACCTTATACACTGTGAGGAAGCATGGCAGGAAGGAGAAGAATGAAAATTTATCCATGAATCAAAGAAGATTCTCTCATGAATTTCAACTGTATCTCAGAGCAGAATTTCTTAAAACACTTAAAATAATTACTTTTTTTTTCCCCATTAGTAATCTACACAGGAAAAGCAATATATGCTTCCTGATCTCATTCCTGGATAGCGATGTTGCTGCTTCAGGTAGATATTCAGGATGAAAAATTCCAGAGTGGGGATCTAAAATTCATCAGAATTTTATGCTTTATGGTTTAGTGAATAGACCACTAGACTGAGTCTCAACAGTTAAGAGTTACTAGGTGATTGCAGATAACTATTTCTACATCCTTCAAAGACAACAGTAGCGCTCAGTCAAGCCACTAACTTCTGAGTAGAAGGCTATGGAGCACTAACACTGTAGTAACACTGTAGTTAGTTTGCTGCAGGAAAAGAAAAAGGTCTCCTCACTTGAAACAGGAAATAACAATTCCCTTTCAGTAAATACAAGCATTTGGAAGCTGTTTTACTAACCAGATCTATAGTGGGAACAAACACAGAATTTGGGGACTTGCTCTGACCTAAGGAGACTCTAACTGTGTTCTAGAAAGACAAAGACTGTTCAGCACTACTCCTAGCTGTGCTATGAGAAGCCTGATGTACAATGGGTACAGGATGCTAGAGTTAGATTCAGTACAAAGCAAATCCCTTGCACAAGTTCTTCTGGAAGTACACTACAGTGAATTATGGGGGGTGTGTATCCACCATACTCAAAGAAATCTGGACTTTCGTTCTATCAACCTGTTTGCAGCACTATCACCAGAGGATGTGATCTGAGCAAAGGCTGCTTTCCTGTTTTGTTTTTTTTTCCAACATGAGTGGCATACCAACCTCCAAGGAGCCAGAAGTCTACAGAAATAACTGTTTAACTATTTCTTAGTTTTGGTTTTTTTCTTCTTTTTTTTTTTTTTATTTGATTTGGCCTTGATTATATGAGAAAATCAACACTGTATAGCAGCTTGGACAAACTGATGCTATTTGTATACTATACAGACTTCAAGTATTTGCTTCTGTTCAGCTGACAAATGCTATAGGAATACCCAATTTGTGTGATACTGGCAACTTCACTTGTAGAAAAAATGGAAGTGTGGAGCCTTCTGATAAAAGCTGAACAAATCTTTAAAGAATCATTTCTCAAACTTCATCATACTTCCTGGTTTAATATGAGAAGCTTTTCATTCTTCACATTGCCTTGTTTATACAGATGACTTCATTAAACTCCCTTTAAAATAAGTTTACTTTTTTAAGCCATAATTAAAACCTAAACATTTTACATAGGAACTGTGTTAATATAAACAAAATTCTAAAATGAGACTATAGCAGACATTTGGATTATTGCCATTTATTTTGATTTCTCAGTTAATAAGAGTAGAATTTCATTTGTTCAGTAAGACTCATGACAAAGTACTCCCTCTGAGACTTGCTAAACCTATAGCACATTCCAGTTACAAAACAAATAACGTGAATGCATTTTTTTTTTTCCTGGATTCACTTCTGATACTGAATTGAGAGGTCTTGCATATTGAAATTTAGGCTGGATGATCTCCTGAAGCTCTTTCCAACATGAATTATAGGATAATTTTGAGATTTCAAAGTATATCTGTTCATCTATGCCACTCTCTGAATCACTTAATCAATGTTAATCAGTTACTTGCAAGACAACCAGCATTTCCTCAAGTCTACAGCACAGGAAGCAAGGATTCCCAAATAATCTTAAGCTAAATCAGGTTGGACATAAGAAACAATTTATTTCTTCTGAGGGTGGTCAAACACTGGCTTCCTAGCAAGGCAGTGGATGCCTCATGCCCATCAGTACCCAAGAGGCAATTGGATAATGCCCTGAATAACATGCTTCAGCACGATCAGTTCCAACTGATCCATTCTATTGTAGTTTTGTTCCATAGGCAACCTCACAGATGCAGTATAACAGGTAAGAGAAAGGAAATTACCAAAAATTAGAGTGATATTTAATGAAAAAACTGTGACAATTATTAAATAGCAACTGTGTCAGCCAATACTAAAGATTATGCTAACAGAACAACTCACAGGCCCACATATTTCATTTTATGTTATAAAAACCTTTCTGGCATTGAAGAACTTGCAAACAGTAGGGATCACTCTTCTCAGTAACTGTACAGTAAAGATGCAGAATGTGCTTGGTTTGTGTTACTCATTTTGCAATTTATTTACCTCTTATTTTCAAAACAAAAATAATCAGGTAGAAATGGAGGAAAAGGTGAGTCCTTCTCTGTAACTAATACAAACAAAAGGCAGTCAGGTGGGGCAAGAGAGCAGGACATGTCCTCCTTGGACTAAACACTTCAGATGCTAATGGACTGTCCCCACAACAAAGATGAGCTCTTAAAAAAAGCACTAGAAATGAAATGATAATAAAGGTCTACATGGGTGTCTAAATTCAACAACTGCAGAGTCAGCTAAGCCTGAAGAAAGAAATGGACCTGTCTGAAATTGATGGAATAATCTGATAGCAGAGCTACTAGTTTATTTTAGGACACAGGCTAAAAAAGTGATAATTTAGAGAAATAATTTTAATTTCCAATGTTAACATTAGAAAAATACAGAAATGAATTCACTCTTCTAAAGAGATTACACACTCCAAGATGTAATCTTGAGAGCAATACAAAATGAATAAGTTATATTAAATTATTTTCATATGAACAGCATCTTTTTCATGTTATCACTGAAAACCAAAGTACAGTAGATGAAAAAAACAGATTCAGGTTTAACTGCTGGCAGAGAAGGACCAGACAACATATTACTAATTCAGAATATCACAGTTAATTATACATTCATTATACATGTAAGAGAATTCTCCTAAAGCATAAACCAAAAAGTTAAAAGCAAACATCAGTCATTATTATTATCCATTCTTCAAGGAGAAATATTACTTCTGCCAAGTTACCCCCTCAAAAAAAAAAACAAAAAAACCCCACCAAGACGTTACTGTCAAAATGCCTGGACTTTTTATCCAGAATTCCTTCAAAGCACAGGGTTATTCTTAGCCAGGATAGGTTTTGCAAACAGTTTATTTCAATCCCTTCTGTTATTTCAGACAGACTTTTCTTCCACACTCCTTCTCACACAGAAATGCTACAGCCATGATAAAAAAAATGAAAACATTTGTTTTTGGCAACATTTCAACAAAAGGAGAAAATTTGGTGCCTGTGAAATTTTGATTAAGGTATTCAGTAATGTAATACTTGCAACGCCTGCTTTAGATATGCAGAGTGAAACAAGTGGTCACCTTCCATCAAGAGTGCTAGTTGGTTGATTCATTTTTTCAGTCACATCTACAGCCACTGATGTCCAGGAGCTTATTTCTATTTTCCACTGCAGTGAGCCAGGTTATATCAAAGTGGCTATATTCTGATAACTAAACTTTATCTACACGCTAGTGAGCAAAACTAGAAATAATCTCCATCTGGAAGGAAGACCAACATGCACTGAGCCAAATTAGATTCAGACAGTTGGCAGTTATTCTTTAGTAATCCCAATAAGATAGGCTGCACAAGATAACACCCTGAGAATACGGAACACGTTGTACTTCATTAACTGTTCCTCTTATCAAGACTTTACTATGCCTTCTCCTAAACAGACACTCCTCCACTTTGGGTGCAATCCAGAAAGTGTCTATTTTCTATTGATTTCAAAATAATTTAAATAACTTTGATTACAACCTTATAATTTGCATAGCACCCAAACAGTTGCATCATGTTTGTATACTAAAAAAACCTGCGTCACGTGAAGCTGACAAACTAAAGCTTTAAACTGAAAATGATACCGTGGCCACGTGCATAGCCTTGAAGTCCACAGGAACAGTCAAAGACAAAACACTTTAGGATGTACGTCTTAATAAGCAAAGAAAAAAAAAGAAATGCTATAAACAATCCTATTTCAAACTTGCAGTGCTTGCAGTGAGGTGGTTCTGGGTTGTTTTTATTTTCTTAATATATTAATACTGTGAAACTCCTTTGTTTTCTCAAAAAGTCTTGATAATAAATCATTATGTATGTGTAGTTCCAGGAACATCCAGTAATTCACCTCTGTTAAAACAATCTCACTACTCTCAGCAGCAGGAGATTCATCTAAATCTCATTAAAGCCAGTGGACAGATTCCCATCAATTACTAGGACAGCTCAACAAAACCAGGGCACAGATGTGCATCCTGTCCCCTAACCACAGCACAGCTGCATCCATCCCAGTATCACTTGAGTTCTTTCCTTGGCTG
>JANHGO010006964.1:0-20664 GCA_024606505.1 Aquila spilogaster
GGTTGAACTTAAAAAAAAAAAAAAAAAAACTTAAAAAAAGAAAGGAAAAGGTCTTGTGTATGAAGCAATCTGCTACCTGCTAAGAGAGAAGGGAATAGCTGCTAGGATGATTATTCTGTGTACAAGATTTTGCAAAGGGCAGATCATCAGCTGGTATAAATCATGGTCTATTAGCTTTAGCTGAGTTACTCTGTTCTCAAATTTAAAATCTAAAAGGCCTGTGATTTTTAAATGCCCCTAGGGAATTCAGAAATAGTACTCTGACCCCAGTGGGCAGATTTTTAAGAGTTGCTCTGTCCATATATCCAACAAAATCATTAGGAATGAATATTAGAAATGTGTATGACTTTATATTCTTAGTTTGTTTCGATTTATTCTCCATTCTTGATTTCTTCATTGAATCTAAATTAGTGTTGGGTTTATTCAGCAAAGAGCTATTAGAAAATGTGGCATGTTTTATTTGTTCTATGAAATGATCCATGTTCCTGGTATGAAAGAGAACTGTTTTAAAATCAATAGGCTAATTGTTAGGAAATTAAAAGGAAATACAACTAATTAATGTATACTGTCAGGAGCTGAGCTTGGTAACCTTGAAATACAGTTATGCAGTAAACCATAAAGTATATGGTTAAAAGGAAGTAACTTTTTTTTTTGGCTACTTGAGTTCTTATTTTTTTCCATTGATGCATGTGGAGCACGAAGACATTTTTTTTATTGAATTTAAAGGTTACACTTTCAAAACTAACGGAAAATGCATTCCCTCAGACTTACCAAAATCATTCCTTACTTACTGTGTAATCTGCTTCAGCAGTAATGTAAGAAGACAAATAGTTTTTCTGTCTGTGTTTAGTTTCTATCCTGAAATTTTTCTCAGGATACATCATCTGTTAATACCTTTGGAATGAAGTACTAGAACAATTAGCACAAGAATATGGAGTTTCAAGTATTTCAGTATTATTCTGTTAGAGTTCCACTTCTGTGTCTTGAAATAATTAATACTACATCTCAGTATGTACATTATGTAGAGGGACCTGTTTAGATCTTCCCTTGTTTCACTCAGGAGTAAGTGTAGCAACTTGTAGTGGATATGGGTTTTCCTGTGTTAAACCATCTTGCTACAGGCTACTGCAACCCTGATGACTTGTAGCTGCGTTTGGTCTTTTTTTCTTCTTTTTGTTCCGGGACAGCATAAATCAGATGCCTGTTGAAAAGAGGGTGTAGTATTACATTCAGTGTTTTTACCTATACATTGATACCCTGTCGTTCAGGGATTCTTTTTGTTTTTTATGTCATTTTCTTGGTCTTGTAACACAAGACCAGCTGCAGAGTAGAGCTGATTATGGAAGAGTACTGAAAATACTGTTGCATACAAATAATTGCAGTAGCCATCTATGCTATGTAGCTGTGAATAGAAGTGCACTCATAGACAAAAGAGGAGGTGTCAGTTTGTGAATTCAAGGTTAAAAAAAATAATAATAAAAAATCTCATGTTTCTCTGCACTGACAATCTCAAAACTAATACAGCCTTAGGAAATATTTCTTTTCCGAAAGAAGACACCTTTGAAAGATTCATAAACCCCCACCATGTTGTGGGTACTCACAACTGTATTTATATTAGTGATCAAAGTTCCCTTAGCTGCAAAAATTACATCTGCAAAGTTGGTTGAAAAATTAAAACCCCAGGTTCTGTATATCATTTGTTACCTCCATGATTGTGTCCCAAGGATGGCTGTGTTCCAGTAAGAATGAAGTTGTGCGCAAGGATTTAGTTAAGGTATATTTTTTGGCAAAATATTATTTCCAAATTTCACTTGTATTAAATGTAAACTAACATTGAAGAGTTTGCAGGAGAGTTTCCTCTGTTTTACTTTTTTAAGTATTTCATAATTGCTTTGCACTTTCATTAAAAATAGAAAAAAATATTTTTGAAGTTTGACTGCAAAGTTTTAATTTGAACATGACTGGTAGAGAAAATATCTAAAGTAACTATTGTTAAATTAGTATTAAACAAGAAATGTGGATTTGGTTTATTGATAAGTCAAATAAATAAAAGTAAATATGTGTAAATAAATATCTTGTATTAAAAAAATGCAAATATATTTCTTTTGAAAGTCATGCACCTGGTAATGGTAATCTCATTCTTTTCCTTTAAATCTTGTTGATTTCTTGGTGTCATAAGAGCTTGTTTAATGAATTGGAAAAAAATCTTTTATGGTAGCTTTAGGGAATGTAATGCCTTACATTTTGAAAGCGTTATATGCTTCTGTTATACACTGAATATTTGCATTAGGTGTAGGAGCACTTGCATCCTGTTCTGCTAGTAAGGACTTGGTGAGTGGAGCCCTCTGTGCACCATTCTTTAAATATGTATATATATATAGAAACTCTGAATATTTTCACAATACACTTCTGCACAGATTCATCAAATCATTTTTTTCTGATACTTAATAAAGCTCCTGTAAAAAGTGTACAGGATATGTCTGGGAAACACAACAAGCTTGACATCACATAGCTGTCGGTTGGTAGTTCTTGACACTGTCTAATATTCCTTGAATTACTTCATGTAAAATGTCATCCTCTTAAGAATTATTAGTCTGATCTGCATCACAAAAATGAGCATGACTTTTAAGCCGCTGAGCCAGACTGCAGACGTGGATTTTGAATCTAACTGATAACTACCTCATACTCCTTCCTCACTGAACTAAAACATTTACTGTCAGTATCAGGGCTTTAATAATGGCAGCATGGCAATTTCTCATGGTCATTTTTCATGGAAGTGGTCATAGCCCCACACCTGCTGAAGTTCGAAAAGCGTTTCAACGCCCTCAGAAATATGGTTTGAATTTTGGATGGTCCTGTATGGAGCCTGGAGTTAGACTTGATGATCCATATGGGTCCTTTCTAACTCTTCTGTGATTGGAAAGTTAGATTTAGTTCCTATTTAGACATTCATGGGGGAAGGTTTAATACCACTGAAAACTCCATTAGCTAGAATCACAAAACTTACTGTGGTGTTTTTGATGTGTTCTTTTTCTAGATCTGTAGTGTGTTTGTTTATGTGGTACTCTCATGTCTTAGTTATATTGCATAGGTATTTCACTAGACAGTAGTCAGGAAAAGCAGTGATAACTCTTGTTTGTTGCTTTGTTTGTTTGTTTTTTGTCATGTTTTTTTTTAATATGCTGCCAGTGCTTGTTGCACCTATCTTACATTGTTTCAGTCTTTGGTCATACTGAAATGTTGCCATTCTCACTTAATTCTTCCACCAGATTATTATTTGTATCTTCCTCTTGCTAGTGCACTCAGTTATGGATTGCAAAAAAATAAGTACATAAAAGGAGAATAACATGGAATAAAATACTATCTTAATTTGTTTGTTGTGGCAGAGTTCCCCAGTGTCCCTTCATATTACAAATGTACCAAAATCTTCATCTTTTTTGAGGTATGCCAGTCACATTTATCAAGCTAGTTATGCATTATAATTGATGAGAATAAATGAAGGTCTTGGATTATTTTTAGCACTTTCGTCTTTTGCATTGCATGCTTTTTGTATATATCCCTGTATGTTCCCCATATGAAGTCTTCCATGATTTCAGTTATACTTTACCGTTGTGACTCAACTATTAACCAACAATTTTGGTTGTACTTCACAATCACTGTACAAGTATTAACCAGTCTCCTACTATAGTATCCAGTCAGCATAAAAAAAGAAAAGAAAAAGAAATCACTTTCCAAATCAAATGTTTGCAATATTATTTCAGTCTGATCTTAGGTATGGATGAATAAGTCTTCAGTTACTAAGTCTTAAAAATATTCAGAGAAATTTATGAAATGGTAGCAACTTCTTGTGTGACATGTTATGACTTATGTTAAGGGTCACACAGTCCTAGAATGTAGTCTAGCATGTAAATCGTTTAAATATAAATCATTGCATTTGATTTGTTTGGCAGTTACCTTATGTTCTAGAAACTCACTGGCAAAATTATAGTTGAATTTCCAGTAATGGTCAGCCCTCAGAAGCATTTAGTTTTAGGTGGTCTACACTGATAACTGAGCTAGTTTTTTTGGTGGAAAAAATACAACTGAAGCTTTATATTATTACAAAAATAGTGCTTAGTCCCTGCCTTTGCTTTAGGTAACTGTAAGGGTATTGCAGGAGTAACACTAGTGTGTATTAGTCTCTCTTTGTCTGAGCATGTGTATTAGTGAAGAGCAGTCAGTCGAGATGGCTGAGATGGTGCATGTGCAGTTCCCATACCTCTCACACCTATCCCAATGCTGCAGGGCATAATCAGGGTTCCACCCCACAGTTACCAGTGACAAACTGATTAATGCTTGCATAGCCAAGTAAATATTACAAGAAGCTAGAAAAAGCATAGATTGTAACGCTGAATTTGAATCTAAAAGATTCAGTTATCTACTTCTTTAGTGACATTGATCGTTCCTTTGGTCACCGAAAGAAAATGGTGAACCTACACTTGCCTTCTGATAAACTACTTACACGTTTATTTCATAAATTGAACATAATTGAAGGAGATGCCCTACTGGTGCAAATTTAGGAGCTTGCTTGCTGAGTCAGGAGATGGTTAGAACAGTTCTGCCTGGAGGACTAGCGTTAAGCAACACAGATGAATTTCCAGTTCCCCTAGTGCAACCATTTCTGTGGTATATTTGGTGCAATTTACTCAGTAGGTTGTTCTGCTACCTAATCTACTACAGATTCACTTAGTTGGGCAGTGCATTACTTCATTTATAAAAACTTAAATTTCAGTGAAACAAAATGAATTACTTGAAGCTACCCATTACGCCTTTGTCTTATGAACAGTGAGTGGGAATTTTTATGGTTCTTCTTGAGCCTTCTGTTCTTTCATGTCTAGTTTTTTATTAGTTTAAATACTGCATATGCTGCAGAATATAATTTCTCAATCCTTAGTTGTTTAAAAATGAATGAACTTACTGAGCAGATATAATAGATAATTTTTGAGGCTTTCCATTATTCCAGCTTTGGCCTTTATTTCAACTATGATTATTCAAACTTGTCGTATTTTAAGTTATTTTGGATTTTTTTTAACAATTAAAAACAAACCCATTAACAAGTCTGTCCAGTAATCCTTGATGGAGGGAGTAGGATTGATGCAAGGATGATGTAATGCAGAGGTACAAAAAATAAAAATGTTTGGGGAAAAGTAGACAGTGGTTTGTTTTGGTATAAAACATGGTAATATTAGTGAGGTTTCATGGGGTTTGAATGTAAACCAAGAGGTTCAGTCTTTACAGATTGATTTGTGTGATAGGAATGTGGAGAAGACTGGAGGGTTTTTATAGCATCTGTAGCTGATTTGGTTATTACCAAGTAACCAAAAACTCAGTTTGGCTAACATTTTGGTCTTTGCACATTTGCAATTTGTGTTAGTCACTAAGAAATATTTCGAAGTGTTAATTAAATGTATTTGTAATTGTAATTTTCCATAACGACATGGACTTGATGCATTCAGTCAAGGATCTATTTTGATGTGCACTGTTTCTTTCCAAAACTAAATGATACCATGTTTTTTTTTGTTTGTTTGTTTTTTGTTTTTATCAATAAATAAAGAAGGAAATATATGTGGGGCATTTATCCTTTTTTTTTTTTTCCCCCTTTCTTTCTCTAGTGTTTGTTACAATCTCAACATTCTGACAAAAAGAGATACTAGTTTAGCATTTTATAAATAACAAAGTTAGGAGGTAGAAAGCATAAATTTCTGTCTTAGCACCTAATAACCTCAATCACTTCAGGGAAGGAAACATGATGGCATTCTTCTTTGGCCAAAATGATTCACCATCTTCTGTTATATCATAATTTTCTCCCTGCACAGTAAATACACACACAAAGTGTTGATTTGACTTGGACAAATCTACAAGGCAAAATTTCTGGCAATAGAAGAAAGTATTGTATGTTTCTAAATTACCTAATCAAGTAGATATTTCATTTTTAAACAGTTGTCAGGTTTTTGTTTTGACATTTTTTTTTTCAATAAGACACTGATCCTTCAAGATTAGAGACTGTATTTTCTACAGAGAAAACAAATATTTGATCTGTTGTGGTTTGGCATAAGAAAATAACATCACTCATTCGGCATACTTTGTTCCCATATATTTTGTCTAGACTTATGATGTATTATTTAGGAGTTTTTTGCAATCTCTAAAATATAGTGTTCTAAGCACCCTGGTGAGATATAAACTGAACAAGTCTGGATGAAGTCAGCAAAAATCCTCTAGAATCAACAATAATAGTGTATAGCCACTCATCTAACTCTGAAGAGTGAGCAGAGCACTGTGCTTAAAAATTTGACCATTTCTAAGGTTTTGTGTCTTAATGAGGAAGGGTAGATGTATATATCTGTGTGTGAAAATGCATTTAATGGTGTACAGCCCTGTGTTTGAAATTGATGTACACAACTGTATGCTGATTTTGTAGGAAAAGGGGCAGTTGAGCAGTAGATGTGAGGTAAATAGTCTCTGTTTTGGTTTTGTTACATTTTATAAACCCAGTAGCTTCATGGCTCAGTGAAGCTCACTTGGAATGTATCCAAAGAAAATCCAATCATCTAATCTAGCTTTGGTGTTTCAATATATGCTTCCCTGTCAATCCATATTACTGTTGTCCATTTTTGTTTTTCTTAGTATTATGTATTTCTGCCTGATACATACTGTAGATGCTTCTAAAGGAAAGGAGTAAACTGACTTGCATGATTTATTTGTTGAAAGCTTGCCAAGACCCTATGTAGGCTAGTGTACCTCTGTCGCAGATTCTTTTGCTTGCCTTAGCTTCATTTTTAGTTTCTTGTATTTCCATTATTCAGTCCTGTTCTACCAGGACAGAAATGGAAATGCACGTACTAAGAAAAATGCTTTAGTGCATCATCTTATCTTTTTCATGATAATGTGGGTGATTTAAGTTGCTTGGTACTTAATTCTAGGTCGCTTGTATCAGCTAGACCAACAGTGATCTTCCCACTTTGTGGTGCTGTTGGTTAATTGTGCCATAGTACAAAGGGTGCAATATTGAATTATGAATAAAGAGAGAAAGTACATCTAGATTTTATGCCTAGACAACTAAGCTTGTCAAATTATTTGAATGTTGCCTTTTCATATAGAGGGTGTGTGTCCAGTTTATCATTTTTAAAAGACATTATCTTCAGCATTGTCTGCTTTTACTGACTTTTATGCACAAGTATTAAGCATCTGCACATTTCATTCTACATGTTCTATCAGTTTGTTTTCTTCCTGAAGTAATCACAAACGGTGTTTGTTTTGGTCACTACCTTTATTGAGTGTTGAAGGCGCAAATTTTAACGTATTAGCAGTCTAATACGTAGTTTGATACTTTACTTTTTTTTTTCTTTAGGGTCTGGGATTTGGAAGGAAATGAGAAGGCCCGTTTTGTCTTACGTTCTCCTGGAATGAGTGTTTGCTGGCATCCTGAAGAGGCTTTTAAGGTTGTGCTTTGCAGCTCTTCATCACTACCGCCTTTAAAACAGCAGAAAGATGTACTTCTCTAAATTGTGAATTTTGATTCTGTGCTAAGGCTTAAGTTTGGGGAGCCTGTGCACATTATAATTGGGTATTGGTAGAATCCGCTAATGTGAAGTCACTGTAAATAAATTCTCACACTTATTCTTCTCTTTTTACCCTGAGTCCCTCATTCCTCGCATCAGAAGTGCTCTTTCTTGATTTCATACATCAGTTACTGTTGATTACTCTTCTACTTATTGCATGTTAACTTACAGTTATCAGAGAAAAATTTCCATTAGTCATGGTAACAAGACTTACCAATAACAGACTCCTGTAAGACAAGCCAAATATCTGTTTGAAATTACCAAGAGATTTTTGGTTTTGTTTTTCTTGCTTGTGATATATGAAACATGCTGAAAAATGAAATCAAAAATTATGATTTTGTACTTATCTGTTTATTGCACCGGGTAAGATTAGTTTGTTGATATATACCAAATTATGCATCTTCATTAATGGTCTAGTCCTAGAAGTCTAGGATTTATTATTTCTTTTATGTCAATAACTGCCTTAAGTAGCTACACATAGTTTTTCAGATTACACACACTTCTAACAGAAAAAAAGCGGTCAAATCAAAATAGTTAAATAGCAAAAGGGAACAAGGATCTGTATTCTCATCCTTCCCACCAATATATGGTCCTTACTAAGAAAACTGGAACTGTTGATTCAGGTGGCATGAAAACTGGATGTTTGCTGTTGTTTGCTACTGGCCAGATTTGGGATACAATATCAGTAAGTGTGAATCCAGATATTACAGTTACATTGATCAGTATCATTGTTTCCTTGAACAGCACAATCTCTTTTAGTCAGTTCCTTGTAGTCAGAACAGGAAGTGGCTGAGAACTGGTGCTGCTAAGCAGCAAAACATATATACATATATGTATGTATATGTATATATAGATAAAATCATGTAGTCGCTATGTACAGTGTGATAGGAGTATAATTGAAAGTATAATTTATAATAATAATAATAAAAGCCCATTTTGTCCAAATATTAGTATGTCCTTGAAAGTACTTTAGGTTTGCTCTAGAATAGAAAAGATTAAAAAGATTCTCTACATGCTAAATTTACAAGGTTCTGTTATTTTTTCTTACAGCTGATGGTAGCAGAGAAAAATGGAACAATACGATTCTATGATCTAATTACACACCAGGCTATTCTCTCCCTAGATTGTGAACAAACACCACTGATGTCAGCAGACTGGTGTTTAAAGAATACTCTTAAAATTGGAGCAGTTGCTGGAAGTGATTGGCTAATCTGGGATATCACTCGCTCCAGGTATTTTTTTACATGTAGGAGATTGATTTCTTTATTCACTCCTTAAGCAGCACATGAAGAGATGTGGCTACTTTGCTAATGTAGCCTTTAATTGCAGTATGTGTTACATCACCTATTCAGTTAATAAATAAATATTCATCAGAAATTATAAAATCAGTGCGGGTCATTTCCTGCCATTCTTTTTCGTGCTTACTTCTATCTGTTAAAATAACATGGTATTTCTTTTTGTCCATTTGAGACAGCATCTCTCCTGTTTGTAAAGACAGTTTATTAACATTTTGTTCTAAGTCATAAATACATAGTTGTTGAAACATAATAAAGTCACTAATTACTTCATTTTTCCTGCTCCAAATTGAGATGTAAGCTACAGGAAAGCTTAAGTTTCCTTAAGCTTCATCACAAAGAGTAGACAATATTTCCCCTTCAGTGTTTAAGATAATTGTTTTGATACTTACAGTATGATCTGTAGTTGTTAGCTTAAGGTTTTTTTTTACATGGAATGTCTGTTTTAGTTATCCACAGGATAAGAGACCCGTCCACGTTGATCGAGCCAGATTATTCAGGTATAAATGTTGTCTCTATTGTGTGATTTTTCTTTTTAATATAGATCTATGTATAATCAAGTAGTTGTGAGTTTGGGAACAGTTGTGTCCCCTAAATAACTTTTTAGGGGGATTTGATCTATAAGCTTTGTGAAATTTGTGAATGACTGTGATTTTTTTCTGTTGCACAATAATGTGCACACAGGGGTTTTGATAGTAAATCATTTACAAGCCATTTCTCTCAATTTCTTTGGTGTCAGTAGAATATCTGATGTCTTCACACAATTAATCTCAAGTGAGAAATCTCCAGTTTGTGTGTACTTCTGATAGTCTGATAGGGATATCTGAAAGGTACATTCATTTTATTCATAGGTGGTCCTGCGTGAATGAACATCTGTTTGCAACCATTGGATATCCAGGAAAGACAACTACTCAACTGCTTGTTCATCATTTAGGACATCCCCAGGTAAACTTCTGAATTCAGGTTTTGGCTGGGATTGCTTCTATTCATTTCAAATCAAACTCATAAATAGCTAAAAGATAGAACTGAAAAACAGCCAAAACCATCCAGACATGCTGCTTGGCCTATTTGTTTTATTTACTGTCTCATCCATGCTATAGAAAAATTGCACACCATACTTAGTTACTTAGCCTGTTATTTAAAAGACTGCTTGATCTACCGATTTGCTTGGTCTCATTTATGCAAGAAAAAAACACATTTAACCTGTTATTTAATAATTTTTTCAGTATTTTTAATTCTAAAGATGCAAAAATCAAATTGTTGTGTATTTTTCAGCTTTGAATTAACTATATTATTAACAAAAATATATCAAGACAGTGCATGTCAAGCACAAGGAGTATTTTTGATTTTGCTGAAGTTAGTATACATTTGCAGAGCTTACAGTAAAAGATATCTCTAAAAATATTCGTTAGTTGTGAGTATGCTTAAATAGCAGGAAGTAAGTTCATTAAAAAGATTTCTAGGTTTGAAAGCTTGCCTTTAAAATAATAATGTTCTTAAAAGTAATGAAAATAGTTGAAAAACTTATGAAAGATGTTGCTACATCTTAAATACAGTAAGAAGTTACTAGATCACAGGAAAAGATAATCAGTTTTTTCAGTTTTGTTTCTGATGTATTTTAACTGTATTTTTTTTAAGGAATATTACATAAGTGGGAATTTATTCATGCAACTTCATATATGTGGTGTACATGGTAAGCTGTACTGATATTTCTCTTTTTTTCTTCTCTTTAAGCCCATTCTTACTGGTACTGCAGCTGTAGGATCTGGATTGACATGGCACAGAACTCTTCCATTATGTGCAGTTGGAGGAGATCATAAAATTTTCTTTTGGGTAACAGAAATGTAAAAATAACCATTTGCCTTCAATATTGAACTTTACAGTATATCTTTTTCATAGTAAAACAAAGAATTTACTCTTTGGATTGGTATTTATTCACTTGCAGAACATAAGAAAAAGTAAAATAAGAAACTTTTTGTGTTTCATTTTCAGCTTGCAAATGCAACAACTATGATAAAATTAGATATCGTAAATCTGACCCTGTGCTACTTCCCTTAAAACATACACATTTTTCAACATGGTATTTGGTGCGGCATTTATTTTTTTAAAGGAAACTTTGATTTGTTTGTTTGAAGAGATTTTGTATCTAGCAATCTCAGCTGTCTCTCAGTTAATGCAGCACAAATACCTTCAAATTGTTCATGGAGTGCCTGCAGCATGAACACCTGTCTTTGTCTTAACTTTCCTGATTCATCCCTATCTTTTAAGAGATAAATACAATAATGTCTGTCATAAAATGTTGTCTGTGAAAGTGTTTGCTGAATAAAGTAATTACCACAAACAGTGAAGAAGCTGATGGTGTAATCACAGTAATTTTAATACCTATAGATAAAAAATCAAATTGAACTCTACAAAAACTGTGTTTATCTGTGGATTTGCCAGCAAACTAAAAGTCATTTAGTACCTATTCCAAGATACTCTAATTATTGGCTTATATTAATCAGTGTAAAATATTCTTTAGAAAAAATGTTCAGTAACTAAATTGATACTTCTATAACCTGTAAGGTCTTTTTAATATTTCAGGGTTGTCATATGTACTTTAAATTGAATCAGTTTGCTCTCTTCTAAACAAGATAGATGTGTTATCACCATCTTCTTCTGTGTTAACTTTATTGATATTCTGTAAAACACTGCTACAAAACTAGCAAAAAAACAGTAATTAGCATACATTAAGAACTTCATTTGTGTAGTTGGTAATACCTCTGTCTCCATAAACTGTAATATAATTGAACGATTCCAAATGATCTGGAAGACCCCTTTTTTATTATTATTTTTTTCTCCGTACTAATGAAACAAAATTATAACAGACTTACTTCTGCTGATTTTGGTGGAACATTATTCCAAATCTCAAATTTAAGCAGCTCCTTTAGACAGACAGAGGAATCCAAAATAGTGAAATCTGAAAGACTGCTCACTTTTCTAGGCTTTCTACGAAAGAGGTAATTATTAAAAACAATATTTGTGATCCTTAAACAGAAAGCAAGAGAATTTTAAAATCCAGGAGTTGGATGCCACAAACGAAGGGCTAATAAAATTGGTGTGAGGATATCTGACAGACTTAAATGCAGGTAAATATTTTGGTGTCACTGTGGTGTCCAGTCAGAATCAGTTGCATGTAACCTTTTGGCCTCTTTTTTTTCCCAAGTCATTCACCCAACCACATACAATACAACCAAAACAGATTTATTAAATAAGTATTCAGATAACATTCTTAAACCATTTTGGATATTCTAGTTCTTTATAAGAAAGCACCAAAGGTTCAGAACAAGCAAAGTAGCATTGAGAAGTGAATAAAAGTGCAAATGGATCTGAGAAGCGTGTAGCTATTTAGCATGCAATCAAGAAAATCTTATAGCAGTGTTCTCAAAGTCTTTGATAATCTCTGTTCTCTGGACAGTCTTTGGTCATACGGGATCAGATTGAATGGTTTGTGTTTGTTTATTCCATTTCACTGAGCATCTCATTGCTTGTCTTAATGATGGAGTTGGCCAGAGCCTGTTGGCTTTGGATTATGATAGTTTGTGAGAGACAAGCTGTGGCAATGGAGCTAGAGCTAAGAGCTGCATGTTCCTGAGTAGCGTCATCGTGCCTTTGGTATTACCTTTTCAATTCACCTTTGACTATGTTCTAACATAGAGCATCTCTCCAGCTCCTCTCCTTCCTTATCTTCTGTTTTTCATTCTATCTGCATCTAGTTTTTCTTTTAATTTCAAGCCAAAATACCACGTTGCAGTTCATCTGGGTTCTTTCCTACACAAATGATGCACCAGAATACAGACGGAATTTTCAAAGATGCAGGGACCTTCACCATTTTCCCTTGTAATGTAGCAAATTGACTTACTGCGTCTAATGTCCTTCCTGCAGTGAGCAGCAGTCTGATTCATCCCCTCCTTTGTTACCATCCAGATGACCTTTTCTAGGAAAGTGCAAGTAACTGATGCTACTATAAGATTTGAGTCCCTGGAGTCCATAGAATGTAGAACTCTTTTGTATTCATTTTGCCAGAGGCGCACAGTTTTCCATTTGGATTCCACTGACTAACAGCCATAAAAAGTTTACCCTTTTTTATCTTGGGCAGCAGAGAATTAAAAGCAACTGGCTGAAAAAAAAATGTAACCAAAAGGAAATCCCCATGTGCAAGAAACTAGAAAATGCTGGACTAGAATTTACACAATTTGTTAACATTAACCTAGTTTTGGAAGATTGTCCAGTCTTGACTGGTGCTTGCTTAAACTGCAAAGTAAGCAGAGGATGTTTCTACATGCAACATTTATTTGCCCCTTAGCCCCAGCTTTCGACCAGACAGTAACAGGTATAACAGGAGATTTAATTGGCTCACAAACAGCTAAAATCTTTGTGGGTCTGAAAGAAAAGTTTGGAATTTGGTTGTACATCTACTATAGTGAAAGTGAAACAGCTTTTTTTTTTCTGTCCTTCAGAGTAAAACTTTATATAGCACCTTGGTATGCTAAATATACAGTATACTCAGTACATATTGACAAAGGCAATTTGCGTTAGATATATGCAGCTATACTTTGAAACAGGTGGTTTGTTTGTTTGTTTGTTATTTGGAACTGCTCAAACTTCAAGGAGACGAGAGGCAGAATTCTTTTGTTGTGTAATTAAGAAGCCAAGATCCTTGGTTTTCAGTGCTCTTGGTTTTAAGGACTACTTAAAACTATTTACCAGGAACTGGAATGATATTGCCAAGCTCAGGGCTTTTCTTATCATTTCTTTCCTGTGTAAAAGAGTATTCAAAAAAAAAAAAAAAAGAAAACAAGCAGTTAATGTTTTTAGCATGCTCCCCAAGTTCTTCCCTGCACAACATATAAATCAGTTACGTCTCTGATGTTGCCTTAGCATTGTACCAGGAAAACTGAAAATCAAAGAGCCGTTTTCGGAGAACTGTAAACCATATATCACTTAATTTTTGTTTTGTTTTTTTTTTAAACTGAACCTATGCAACACCTGAGATTTGCATTACTCAGTCTGCCTAACAGTCATGGGGTTGGTAATTCTCTGACCCTTTTGTTGGCTGGCTGTGTACGTATTCTGACATACATAAATTATTGAGATAGATTATTTTTTTTTTATCTTGATTCAGTTGGGGGAAAATCACTGAGGCTATACAAGGTTTGTATGGAAAGCTTTGCCAGAATTCCATTTGCAAGCATGGATTTAGAAGACTCCATGGGAACTCAAAAAAATGTCAGTCCACACTTTGACCTTTTCAGCTGTTCATTGGACCACCTTAGTAAAAACAACTATTGCCCCTATGGAGGATCAGGTGACACCATGTCTGGAAATTTTTTTGGATCAACTTGTTGTATGTGTTTAACTTACCTCTCAGTTGTATAGCTATTAGAGAGTTCTATGCTGATTCTAAGAGAATTTTATGTCCTGGGACCTGTAACAGTATATAAGCATATAAAATGCATATGAACATTGTAAGTTACAGTAGCACTTGCCAGTTTTTTCAGCCTGTGCAGTTCTGTTTTGCAGTTGACCAGAGGCTCTGATTTTGTGCAATATAAAAATATATGTAGGAGATCACTTTCAGTGTTTTGAAGCTTGTGCCGTTCTCCTTACTTTTAAGTGCATGCTAATCATATGACAAAATATCTTTATTAATGAGGACAACGTTTCAATACACACAGCTTTTGCTTACACTCCCAAGTTATCCTCTGCTAACTTGCACTCCAGCTTGCAGTGCAGGTTATCCTCAGCATCTCTAGGTTTAGCATTTCACAATACTAATGTTCAACTGGATTATATTCTAGTAACTGTTAATCAGTCTTTAATCTTTTCTTGACAACTCCACCTTTAAACACATGTATGTATGTACACGTGTGTATGAACTGCCAGCAGTTACGTACTGTGCAATATTTATTCCTTAATGTGGTATTTATCATCTAGTATAGGTGATGATACAAAATACGTTTGAGTAATATCCATAAATTAGGACATTATTGCTGAATTATATTTATGTGATTTATGTCCCATCCCTGGAGACTTTCAAGGTGAGGCTGGATCAGGCCCTGGGCAACCTGATCTAGCTGTGGATGTCCCTGTTCATTTTAAGGGAATTGGACTAGATAGCCTTTAAAGGTCTCTTCCAATCCTAAGGATTCTATGATTCTATGTTTTTTTTTAATAAATAATCCCACTGAGGGTTCAAGTATTAATAGTTTCAGTTTAACAAACCGGATCAATTAAAACATTATCAGGAGGTCCTGGAGGAAAAAAAAAAAAAAGGATCATTTTCCTGTACTCTGTTTTTCACTTTTCATACCCTGCACTTCCTAATTCCAGCTGGGAAAAAAAAGTGCTGTGTTGCAGTTTTCTGTGCAGTATTTTTTTTGCCAAATTAAAAGCAGGAAGTACCAGAAAGTTCACAGAAGATCATATTCTTGTGAGATTTTTTTGTCCAACTTTACAGACAAACAGATTCAGATAAGATTTAACTAAGCATTTACATTATTAAATTGTTCTAGCATCGCCTGGAAAACATTACAGACATTTTATCGTAAATGAGATTAATGCTTCTTGCATATAACTAAGGGATTTTTTGAGGTATTTAAAGTAGAAGCATTCACTCTGATAATTTAGCAGTTCCTTTCCCCAAAAATAATTCACACAATTCCTATAAGTAGATTAAACCTGTTGAATTTTATAGGCTAACCCCCTCCCCTGCCAACTACATGTCGTTGCCCCACAACATCATATGAAATACAGTTTGTTCAATAATTCAAACAGTATGGGCAAAGAGACTTTGTTATGTAATATTTGACTAAAAGTCACAAGGATGTGAGTGTGTCAGCAGGTTAGTTAAAGAAAGTGATAAACACGAAATAAAAGAAAAGCTGATTCCTACATAAATTAGAGTTTTATGAAGTAACAGATCTAGGTGCTCTATCTGCAGCTTTCTAGCTATCATGAATTCTGAATGCAGGGTTTGTAAAATGCTTGGCAAAATGAAATTGTTTGGAAACAAATTGATTTTTCTTTTTAGCATTTTAAAATTAGCAGAGCAGTTTTGGGTTATAATCTTCAAAGTATTAAAGTAAATAGAGTCTTTTTGTTTCTTCATCACATGAGAAGCTTCCTACTGACAGCTTCCAACTATGGTACATTCTTAACTGCTCTAAATTTAGATAGCTTTTTATTAGATTTAGCAGTATTCAGATGTAGCCAGGAAGAACTTTCACCAAGAATTTCCTCTGCTACACACTAGTTGGATTCACTGCTGTAAATGAGGGCTCCACATCACCCTGATTTTTCTTGCCTTCCAGTAGTCTTAGAATTGAAATGAGGCTTTACTTAGCAAGTTGAGCTGCTTGTTGTACCACTGGAAGAAAGACTACCAATGTAGCACATACCATCATTCTGGGACCTTCTGTTGCTTAGCCTAGATTCTCCAAAACTTACCCCAGATATGAAGACTAGGAATTCAGTGTTCCCATCCCTTTTCCAAAGGATAGATTCTTTTCTGAATTGATTATTCCTGGCTAACATAATAATAAGTTCTGAGTCTCATAGAGTTTTCATAGAATTTGCCAATGGATGCAGTTTGCATATAGTGTTCAAGCTGAGGTTTACTTTACAAATTTGAGTGTGCCTAATGCTCTGTCTGGAGCCATGTCTTTGGGGATTTAAAAGTAATTTCTCATCTGTCATTCGTAGTTAATAAGCCTAGGGATTAGATGCATGGTGTATTGGCAATTGCTGACTTTTAATAGAGACAACATGTTCTCATGTTTCATGACTTGTTCTTTTATGACTTTGGTCTCAATCAGTTGTCTGGCAGATGAGTCCCAGAGAACAGATGGCTTAAACCAGAAAAGACCTGTTAAGATGCAGAAATTATTTAATATTGAACAAGATGGAGTCAAATATCCTTTCTGTTCTGCTCAAAATCTTTCATTTATAACTCTGTAACTGTAGGTAGCATATTCAAAATGTTATTAGCATGAAAAAAAGATATGGGTGGCAGTGCCAGGAGATCAGGTCCTCTTCTGAAGCTTTTACAGAAACCATCAGTTTGAGTCAAGCACAGCATAGCTATGCTGCAAAGTAGCAATTTCCGTCCTTGTTCACAGTTCATAATATATGTCAGCTGTGACAGCTAACTGACCTGCAGGAGACAGTCAAAAGGCTGTGTACTATTAGGGAGGCAGTAATAGTCAGCCAGATGCACATGCAGCCTGTATTGAATCTACAGTCTGGAGCCAGACGGCCCCAAACTCCTCCACTGACACATCCACTTGGAGAGGAAGACAACAGTGATGAGAAATGGCAAATTGCCATGAGAAGGACTAAGAAGAAGAATAAGCCTGCCCCAAAGCCCAGTGTGCCTCTGCAGAACCGCTTCAAGTTCCTGCAGATGGAGAAGGAAAAAGAAACATGAACAGGTAAGTTGTCTGAATGGAGTAAGGCAGCCAGACCTGCTCCCTGTTGCATAACAACTACTGCAACTAAGAAAAAGTGACAGGTGAATGTGGTGGGTGATTCTTTTTTGACCAGGATAGAGGTGCCCATTTGTCATCCTGACATGCTATCTAGAGAGGTCTGCTGTTTGCCAAGGGCCTGCATCAAGGATGTGACTGAGAGGCTGCAGGCATGTGCTACAGGGCTATGATGTCATTAGTATCACTGAGATGTGGTGGGATGCTTTCACGACTGGAATGTAGGAATGGACGGGTATAAACTCGTTATGAAAGGCAGACAGGGGAGAAAACGGGTGTTTCCTTCTACAGCAACAAACAGCTGGAGTCCATAGAGCTCCACCTGGGGTTAGATGAGCTGACAGAGAGCTTATGGGTTAGGGTTAAAGAGAAGGCAGGGAAAGGAGACATCGTAGTGGGAGTCTGCTACAGGCCCCCCTGATCAGGAAGGCTGAGTGGATGAGGCCCTCTAAGCAGACAGGAGCAGCTCCACGTTCACAAAACATGGTCTTCATGGGGGACTTCAATGGCTTTAAACTGGAAGAGGGCAGATTTAGACTAGATATCATGAAGAAATTCTTTACTGTGAGGGCAGTGAGACACTGGAACAGGTTGCCCATTGAGGCTGTGAACACTACCTCCCTGGAAACATTCAAGGTCAGGCTGGATGGGGCTGTGAGCAACCCGGTCTGGAGGGAGCTGTCCCTGCCTATAGCAGGGGGGTTGGAACTAGAAAATCTTAAAGGTTCCTTCCAACCCAAACCATTCTACGATTCTCTTATTCCATTCTATGATCTTAGTGGTCTTTTCCGACCTTAATGATTCTATGGTTAAACCGACGAAATGGGAGAAGCGCTATGTTAACGCTTCAGCAGTGCCTGGCCGAGGTGCCGCAAAGGACACGCAGCGCGACACACGCCTACAGACGGCGCCCCCACCCGAACTACACTTCCCATGGTGCACCGCGCGGGCAGCGCACATGCGCAGACCAACCAGCTCCGTCCTGGAGGGCGGGAGGGGGGATTTTGTTTCCGGGTCGAGGACGCTTGAGAACGGGGTGTTTCCGGGGTGCGGGCAGTCTGTCGGCCCGCGGGCATGGATGAGGACGGGCTGCCTATCGTGGGCTCCGGCATTGACCTCACTAAGGTACGGCCACACCTCGTCCGGCGCCCCATCCCTCGCCTGTGAAGGCCCCAGCGGAGCTGCTTCACGTGCAGCGCTTTTGGTTGCAAAGGTTTTTCTCTACCACATGTAACGTTCAGCCTTCTTGTTTGAGAAGTATGCGCGTGTCAGGTCTGACGTGGAGGTTTTGTTTTCCTTCTTCAGCTTCAGAAGGAGAACGCTTCTGATTTGCCCTCTTTTTTGTTTGCTTTATTTCTGAATATTAACTTATAGGAGAGTTCGCCATTCCATTTAAAAGCGTTTCTTAAATAAGGTGGCATTCCTTTATTTGGATGTTACTCTTTTTTCTGTGCATCCCGCCACTTTTCCAGTGCATTCTTAGTACGTTGTTGGTGGAAATGGATTTTTACCTAGGTTGCTTTGAAAGTCGTGTCTCTTATTTATTTCCATGGAAACTACAACAAATGCTAAGAGCACAATAACACTGTTTGGCAAATTCTCAGCTACAAAACACGATTTTGCAACAGTCACCTCCGTTAGCTATGCCTTTTCACCAGTAATGAGCAACAGCCTGCATGCTGTGCTGGTAACAGTCTGCATCAGTGGAGGTGACCTGCTGTTGCTGTCGCCACTGCAGAAAGAGACTGCCCACCCACTGATTGGTCCAGAAATGTTCAGCAAGTGTCCATGAATGCCAACAGGTGCCATTTTTTCCTTGTGGAAGCGACATTGCGCAGCAACAAAATGTAACAATATTGGTGGGAAGGTTCAGCCTCTACTGTCCTACCACCAACATCTGCCTCTGATGTCATGAGCCAACATAATAACGTGGGAGGCGTTACTTTTGGATCAATCCTCACGTATGTTACGTAGACTTTGTTTTTATGCATCCATAGCAAGCACACTGAAGGTTGATCTCTAAATATTTTTTCCTAAATTTTTGCATTTTTAATACTTATTTCATTCCAAACATGAGGATTAACACTTAGGAATGGTCACTTTTTCCTTGTATTGTTTATTGCAGGTTCCTGCTATTCAGCAGAAAAGAACTGTAGCGTTTCTAAACCAATTTGTGGTTCACACAGTGCAGTTTCTGAACCGCTTTTCTACTGTTTGTGAAGAGGTACGTTTGCTATTTTCCATCCCTTGTTTTATTCAGTGAGAAAGATTCCTAGAAATGAGAAACATTCACTTCACTACTTTTGCTGCATTCATTTCAGTAGCTTTAGAATTTAGTCTGCTTTTTGCTCATCTTGAATGCTTTATTAAGGCAGATTTTTTTTTCCCCAACATATCTACTGCTGATATGCCAAGCTTAACCTTGTTTCCATGAACTTTTATATTTGCCATAGCCATTGAACTTCGATACACTGATTTGTTTTCTGAGAGCCTCCAACTGGAATATGGTCTTGTTTTGGAAAGAGGCTGCTCTGTGTCTGTGGTGCTGATATCATTTTGACAGTCCCTGTCCCCCTCATCTGTGTCATAGGGCGCTGCATTAAAATTTGCTTTCAGATTTCTCTGCCTTTACTTTAAAAGGGTGATATACAAATCTCAGGAGGCAAACAATTTTTGATGTGAAAAAGGGACGTCTTTGGCAAGTGATTACTCTGGAACACAGAGCAATTGATATTTATGTTCTGTGAAAAAAAAAAATAGTTCTTAAAAATCAGTGGTAAGTTTTTGTCTTGAATTTAACATCGTTGGAAGTTTACTAGGACTAAAATTCTCCACAGGACAGGAAAAGGATGCTTCTTCCCTTGTAGAAACAATGTTTTCTGATGTGGCTCTAAGCTTTACCTTTCTGTCATTCATGGGTTTTTTTTGTGGCTGGGTACTAGGTTATTCAACAAAAGCCACTATACTGACCTAGAGATAGTCAGATCCAGTTAGAGTAAGCAACGCAACCTGAGACATTCTTTTATTAGTAAAGGTTAGAGCCAGATTCTTAGCAAGTCTAAATTTTGACTGCCATATTAACATACAGAGTTTCAAAATTAAAAAAAAAAAATCAAAAATTCTGGATTTTCTTGACTTGGTATGTGGGATACTGGCACTGCCTGGTCATGGTGCAAATTATGTGGACTGAATCTCACTCTGCAGTTTCTTTTGGCCTGTGGATAATATACAGCTGTAGATGACAGT
>JANHGO010006965.1:0-20660 GCA_024606505.1 Aquila spilogaster
AGTGGCAGTGTCAGGTTTTATTACTGTTAGTGATAAACTGCTGGAGCAAGCCACGGAGCGAAGGCATTTGCATGCCTTGGAAATCACGCCTGTTTTTGCAAGTCGGTGAAGCGCAAGGCTTTGCCATGTCCAGACAACCGCTCTGGAAGAGGTGTGAAGTTTTCCACAGGGTCACACTTTCTGGGTATAAAACTCTGACAGCAGAGCCTTTTCTTGGGAAGTTTGAGAAGGAAACCCTCCCACCGCCCTCTGCACCGCTCCTCCTTCCCTTGGTGCCACCTCCTTGGGCCCTCCAAGCCCATTTGATTCCCCCAAACTGCATAACAGCACTGCCTTCCTCGCAGCACCCGCGGTACCGCTCCAGCTCTCCAGATATAAATATGGCACAAGATAAATATTGTCACGGCACATTACTCCGGTCCTTCCTCACCAGTACACGCCGCAGACAGAGTTATGCATCTATTTATGTGTGTGTGTATATCTAATTATACTATATAAACTGTATATACAGCTCTCTATTGTGTATATTTAATTTAAATGCCAGCTAATTGCCCTCAGTAAATATATATGGGGATTAACAGTATTGAAATTAAATGTATTGGTAATCCCCTCGAAAATAAACACACAAAATAAAATGAACTCATAAAATAAAAGCAGAGGGCACCGCAAATGTGCACGCTGGGCTCTCTTTGCCATACACAAGGGTGGGGCTTTGCTGTGCAAGAGGAGCAGGGTTCCCTACATCTTTCCCGAAGATAAAACCCACTCTTTTTCCACCCTAAATGAGGTGCTGCTCGGTGGCTGTGGTTTGGTGGAAAATCAGAGGTTTTGAGGATGAGGGCTGGTGAGCTGGGTTTGGTTTGTGCCCAAACGGCCTCGTACAGCTCTTATACAGCAAAAGGAGCTCCACGGGGCCCAGATCTGACACTGACAGTTGGGCTGTATGGAGAGTTCCCCACCTGATCCTCTTTTTGGCTTTGAAAACAAACCCCTGACATTGCTAATATTTGCTGTTTAATGGTTTTGCGATGCTATCAGTGTCCGCATCCCTCCCAGCTGTGGCGCTGCTCATTACACGAGTGTGACACCTTCTGCCCCGCTCCATCCTGCCAGCAGCCCATGTGCTGCTGTGCTGGGACAAGGGACCTGCACAGCCTGGTCCGAAACAGAACGTGGACCTTTAGCCCTGCCATAAATCCCCAGTTCTAGCATCCCCTCTTCTATTTTTTTCCCAGCAAGACGATGACGATTTCCATCCACCTGCCTCAGCTCATTAAGTTATTCAATCCCACGCCTCACCGGTCTGCAGGCTTCCCCGGGGGCTCTGCAGACTGTGCTGCTCCCGGGCCTGCCCAGAGCTGCCCCACTGCAGGGCTGAACCCTCACCACCACAGCCCAGGGACGGGAGCCAAGGGCATCCCATAGAATCACTGAACAGTTCAGAGTTGGAAGGGACCCCCAAAGGCCATGTGGTCCCACTGCCTGCAATGCACAGAGACACCCACAGCTCCATCAGTGCTCAGAGCCCTCCAGGCTGACCCTGGCTGTCTGCAGGGATGGGTATCACCCCTTCCCTGGGCGGCCTGTGCAGTGCCTCACCGCCCTCATTGGAAAGAACTTCTTCCTATCCGTGCCGTGTTCCCTTCTCTGCTCACCACTTCCCCCCGCCAGTTGTCTCTTTTTTTTTTCCAGCAGAGCCCTCAGGGAAAGGCTGTGCTGGCTGTTGTGAGCCCGTCTGTTAGGTTCGTGTTCTGGCTGCTCTCCTGGTTAATTAACAGGAGCACGAGGCATGGGGAAGGCTTTGCAGACACACCTGCACACGGGGATGCCCACGTGCTCTGGTCTGGCTGCAGGACAGCTCCAGGGCTCCCCAGCTGTGCCCGAGATCTGTCTTGGGGCTGGAGCTGAAGATGCTTCAAGGACGTCCAGATATGTGCAGGCTCCTGCAGGGGTGAAGGCTGGTGCCCTCTAAAAGCATCCCGCTCACCCACTCTGCTTCCACCGCCCAATCCCTCCCGGATCCATGTGGTCACCCAGTGACGGTCCTACACTCATCCTCCTTGGACAACAGCAGCAGCTGATTTGGGGCTATTTCCTCCCATTTGAGCATCTCTCTGCACGGGGGAGGTGCCCCATCCATGCAGCACATGGCTTCCAGCCATGGCGTGGGCTGTAGCTGTCCTCCTTCTCCTGACCATTCTCTCATCATGGATCAGCCAACACTGAGCAACCCATGCCCAGAAGAAAGCCCACATGCTGCCGTATGGCCCTGTGCACCGGCAATCTGCCTCCTTCCAACCTCCCAAGTGAGCGGCAGGAAAACCAATCCATCATTCATAGAAACCTCCTCCCCCTTTAGACCAGAGCAACTTGCTCGGCACTGGAAAGAAAGCCCCACCACCCCTTGGATCTCTTAATTTGACAGGGCCGGGAGCTAGCAGATGAATATCTTAAATAACTAATGGTGACTCAGAGGAGCATTAAACAAAGATAACATTGTCACTTCTTCTCTGTTCCTCTTTTGTTTCTCACTCTTCAGCTTTCCTGCCAGTTTATTATCTCCTCCGTTTTCCTTCTGATGATCTTGTTACTCTGACAGGATGTATATTATCTTTGGCAGCCTCTTCCAAAAGTATGACCTGTTGTATCAACGCACGGCAGGAATAAACAAGGCGAATGCGTGCAGAGGAATAAAAGCGCCCTGCGAAACACTGTGACTGCAAGGGAGGGCTGTTTGTCACCTTTTAGTGGCTTTGGTGTGTGGGTTGGGTGTATGGGCTCCTTGCTGTGCAACTTGCTGTGTGCCAGAGATGCTCCAGGAAGGAGGGTTTCTCTCTTCCACCAGTCCATCTCCAGTTGGGAGCTTCCAAAATGGAACCTCTGGACTGTTTCCTCAGCTTGTTGTGCATTGCTAAGTGCTACCTAAAGCTGAGACCCAAAGCAGCTGCACTTTACAGGAACGAGGGTGACACCTGTGCCATGTTGCATGGGATCTGCAGCCCTAACCGTACCAGCAGGATCCACTGGCATCACCAGCAGTGCTCACCTTCAGGGGACTGTTGGCTGTGGCCTGTGGTCACCAGCCTCCAAACATCACACAGAGCCAAATCTCAGAGGGACAGTCCCATTTAAGGGTAGACGTGACACTGAGTGACATGGTTTATTGGACGTGGTGGTGATAGGCTGATGGTTGGACAAGATGAGCGGTCTCTTCCAACCTTAATGATTCCACGATTCTATGGCTTACAGCAAAATTCATGTGACTGTGAGGACGACTCACTGCAGAAATGACCCACCCTCCCTGGATCCGAGCCAATAGTTCCCAAGAAACCAAGTTCCCAAGGAACTCTACGCAGTTCCAAACTTGGGGTTGACCAAAATACAAGAGATTGGCAATGCTTCGCACTGCAGAAACTTCCTCAAAGGTGAGCAATGTCTGGATGAACGTCACAGGTCTGGTCTGTCTTTTCGTATAAGTCAGTAGAAAGCCTTGGGGAAGTAGGAAATCTCATTAGGAATTAGGTTGGGATCAAAATGACCTCCCAGGTGATTGTGACAGGCCAGGTCAGCCTAAGGGAAAACTGCTTGATGAACAGAGCCACCTCAGACTACTCTGAAGATAAGTACCACATGAAATTTTGATATTACTAAGTATTTAATAGATCTAATTTACAAAGCAGTGTTGCTCCCAATTCCCAGAGTGCCAAAAATCCTGCAACCTATTTCTTTACAAGAACGACTTCTACTCATTCATGGGTTTTAATGCAGCAAGCTGTTTAACAGCTGCACAAAATGTTTTAGGACAGGAAAACTAAGCCCTACAGAAGTGTACCAGGCTCTGCTATACCTTCAGTAAGTCTGCGGAGTTATGTAGCTCTGACACAACATGAGGTACTGTTTTTTTTACTCAGTCCTACACGTGAAGTTATCACAGAGATCCCTGCTCACTTGAGAGCTACCAACAGGACAGGCAACCTCTGCTCAGGGGAACTCAAACTAGGGGATAGAGACAGCTCCAGTGGCAGTGGGAAGCTGTGTGCTGTACACAGCCCTCAGCTCCTTCCCTTTCTAGTCCAACACATCCCATCTGTACACATCCCAATAGAGATGAGGGCATTTGAACGGGTTGGAGCTGGGTTCACTGTGATCCCTGCCCAGGATTCTGCAACCTGATGTCACAATGGCACCAAGCCACCCCTGCCAGTCTCGCCCCAAGCCAGGGTGGATGGCATCCAGCTCTTCGCAGAAGGGTTTTGAAGACATGAATTGTCAGGGAGGACCAAACAGAAAAGTACCCAGGACTCTGGTATGTCTTCCAAGAACATCACATTCTTCAATAGACATATGGGGACATAGCACTTTTCCATTCCTGCCAGGCCCACAGAAGCTGACTCTACTTGATCAGAACTACTCCCACTGTAGCCTTCCTTCGAGCATTGTGGGTTTATAGGAGATCTCGGGTTTGGGTCCATACTGGTGAGCACCAGAAATAACTCACAGACGTGCACGGCGCACGCTTTGCTGCAAACCAACCGGCAGCACTGAAACTCTCTCTCCTGCTCCAAAGAGCTGATCAAATGCATCAGCCAGACGCCCTCCTACAGCTTTCCACCACAGCACAAACCTCACCCCCTGTTTTCTACCTGGAAATCTGTTTAAAAGCCAACGCTTTCTCAGTGAACTCAACTGGAAATAATTTGCCTCTTACCCTGACGAATCTCTTATCTGTGAAGGCTGCAAGCACCCACAAAGAGTTTACAGGAGTGCCTTGATCAGTCAAAGACATGCAGTTTCAGAAGCTTTCTCAACCCGGAGTCTCTGAATGGACTATGTGATAGAGCCAGTTGAAAGAAGGCAATAAGCATGTTTAACAAAAAATAATAAAAAACAAGCCAAACCAAAAAGGACTTTCCTTTTCATACCAAATGCTTATGAAGAACTTCAAAAATGATTTCTGTGCCTGCTGGAACAGCAGCGAGGAGATAAAAGAGACAAACCCTGCTCTTCCCTGTTGGATTTCGTTTTGACCAAAGAGCAAGCTCTTTTTTTTCATGATTAATTCTCCCTATTCCCTCTGTTACCATAAGCTGTGGAAAGGGAAAATATAGAAGAACAAGAAAAATATCACCGCTTGTTTCGCTTTGCTGGCTGTTTTGGGCTTCTATTTGTTTTGGAGGGGGAAGCAAACGCCATATGCAATGCAAGAACGAGACAGGAATGGTAAGAAGATAGTGATTCAGAAGACTCTCCCCGTGAGTTGCTATTTCTCTGCTTTCAAGGTTGAAGTTGTGGAGGCACAGCCCAGGCAATTTCCTCTGCATCTCCTACCCCAGAGGAGGTGCAGGCTCAGGCGTGAGGCATCTCCATCCCCAGAGCTCTCGCTAGGGATTGCTGCCTACACTGGGCAGACTGCTGATCGCCTCCAAGGTGGTGGAAAAACCTTCTGGGAGCAAGTTCTGCTCCTCTGTAGGAGGCAAGGCCAACAGCATGCCAAACTAAGCTGGCTGGAATGGTCCCTGCCTCTGTGATTAACGGGATTCATAAATATTCCATGTTTCTTGGCAGCTGGGAGTGCTTCAGTTGTTGTGAACATCTCAAGGGGGATGGGAAAGGCAGAATGAGTCTTAGCATTTCTGACACCCTGCAGAGACAATGAACCAGGGAAGGAGAGAGCTCATCTTCTTGCAGAGAAGCGTTTCACATAGGGTGATTTTAATAATTCAGCCTTCGACTGGTCTGTTTAAATGTTTGATGCCTGCAAGTTGATGTAAGATCTGGCCTCCTAAGAATCGATGGAGCTGGACGCTGGTTGGGTTCTGTCTGCCTTCCTCATCCGTGCAATAAACACATTAACATGGGGTGGCCCAAGTCTGAATAGGAGCACTGATCTCTTCTGTCACAGCATGAAACTGTGACATTCTCATGCCATGGGAGAATAACAACCATCTCATATTGGTTTGCTTTTGAAGAGGAAGAAAGAAAAGGAGTAAGGAAGAAGAATAAAAATGCTTAGCTACAAACTACATTGGAGAGGTAACAACCTATGCCATAGGAAATGGATAGAAATCAGGCAACAGTCACGAGAGCATTGGCACAGAAAGGATTCACCAGCTGCCCTCCAGCCCTGGAATGCAAAGGGTGCTGGTCTGGGGCAGCAGAAGGTGCCCTGGGGTCTGCATGGGGTCCCAACCACACAGGGATCTCACTGAATGACTTATCTTGTGCAGTCCTAAATGCACCCATGGTAATGGCTCTTGCTTGCTATAACTGGGCATTTGGACTGCAGCGAAGGTGCTTTTTCTGTATGTCTGGACAAGCCCTGGGACATCAGACCTCCTGCTTCCACAGAGCAGAGCAGGGATGCTTGCAACAACCTTGACTGATCTGATTTTGGCTATTCTCCAAGACAGAAGACTGGGCCAAACATACTTGGCTGTCTGGGAGATACCAGCATTCAAGGAACCATTTCCAGCTCTCCCTTCCACCGACACACTGCCGCGTTCAGAAACTCCCCGTCCCATCGTTAGAGTTTCCCATCAGCTTTGTTCATGAGAGACCCTTCTCTTCCATGTGAGATCCTGATCCTGTAAGCCCTTACTCTAAATAATCCATGAAATGTGTGGGCATGAGTAATGCATGAGATGAATTATCCATGAACTGGGTTGGTCGCCTTCTCCCTCTGTCAACTCTGTAGGTTTCTGCCAGGTATCAAAGCACAGAGGAGGAAATGTAGGCCTCACCGCTATTTCCCCCCCGAAGAATCTGTATAATCTGGGGGAAGGCTTAAATATTCAGCGGGTCATGATGGAAGAACACAGAAGGCAGATTAAGAGAGCAGAAGGTCAGCAGTTCCCTGAAGAGGCAGCGTCAGACCCCAAATCCACCTGCTGGCTATTCACCGCTGCAAAGAGGAACGGCTCCAGGACAACGTGCCTGTCCCTGACAGCACTCCCACTCCCAGGCTGGTGGAAGTGGAGTCAGCGATGAGATTGGAGTCTTCTCTGTGGCGAGCACAGCGAAGTCTTAATGTTTGCTGGGTAGCTATTTCTGATTCTGACATGCAAATCTGTGCTGGAGCTGTGTGACTGCAGGTTTTATCCAGGTTGGTCTGCTTGAAGAAGGGAGCAGGAAAAAGAATTCAGCGAATTGTTTGGTTTTTTTTTTTAATCAGGGCAAAAAAAGCCTTTTAATTTTTTTTTAAAGAGAATTCCTGACTATGTGCTTTGTCCCCAGGTGAAGCCAGCCGCAATGACAGCACCAGCACCGCCACGTGCAGCCCGCAGCCTCAGCCCTCTGCCCCAGCGTGCCTGCTCCCAGCCCTCCAGGGCCATCCAGTACATCCTGCTGGACAGCTGCAGGAACGTCCCAGCACACCATGGCCCAGCCAGCGTGGGCTCCCACAGGGCCCACAGAGGGTCCGCCTCCTTCCACCCCGTGAATCACGTCCCCAGCACAGCTGTGGGCTGTTACCCCCCACTCCCCAGTTACCTCCCGGTGTTCTTCACCTTCCCCATCCTCCCCGGGAAACCAGCCCAAGGCTCAGGGCACTCTTTGGATGCTAGGAAGAGACTGCCAGTGTTCCTGCAGCTGTGTGAGGAGGACGTGCCAACCGCAGCCCCCAGAGATGCGTGCCTGCAAACCTCCAGCCATGAGCAGAAAGAGCAGCCCAATGCCAAAGCACCAAGGGAGGGCAAGAAACGCCAGAGGATGAAGAAGATGGCAGGGTGCACCCCGTGTGAAAAGCCATGAATGATTCTCAGATACCTTCTGAATAAAAGATAGTGTTCTTGGAGTCTTTACGTCACTAAGAGACATGTTATGAGCTCAGATTCACTGACAGCTGAGGGTTGGCAAAACAAAAGGGAGGAAGGAAGGGTATGTTAGGGTGGGAAGGCTTTGGCTCTGCTGTCCAGAGCTGTGGGTGCTCCATCCCTGGAGGCACTCAAGGCCAGGTTGGATGGGCCCTAGGCAGAGTGAGCTGGTGGGGGGCAACCAGCCCATGGCAGGGGGTGGAACTGGATGACCTTTAAGGTCCCCTCCAATCCAACCATTCCATAATTCTATGTTACCTACTTGGAGCACCCTCCTACTCTCCTGGGTACCATGCCAATTGAATAAACTGGAAGACTGCACATGGGTAGCCACACAACCCCACCCATTTCACTCAATCCCCCCAGAGTCCTGAAGATGAAGAAAACCTTCCTCCTCCACATCCTGAATCCCAGCATCATCTCCAGCTGCCGCTCTGCAGAAACATGTGTTGACGACAGGCGAAGTGCTGTGCATAGGCTGTGACAGAGCAACACCAAACACCGTGTGGGAAAATGAAAAACATGGAAGGCAGAAGAAAGCAAATAAGATCTCATGTGAGAGTGTTTAGGAAGGGAATTCAGGGCTGCTTAAGTCCAGAGATTAGAAAATTGTGACAACTGGAAGAAATGTCCCTCAAAGAAAAGGGTGATAAACACAATTGGACTTAGAAGTTTGGGTATTTTTATGACTCTTAAAGGAGTTTCTGAAAGAGGCCATTTACATGTGGAAGGTCCCAGGTTCAGACCGATGGGGACCTCTGAATGGGAATGTCACATCACCCCCAAACTGCAACGCCCGAAGCCTACAGAGGACTTTAAGGAAAAGAGGACAACCGGGAAACAGGAGGAAGACCAGATGGGGAAAAACAGAGCTGCACAACCTTGGAAACAGACAGGTAGCTGTGAGTGGGGACTTGTCAGGAAGAAATGATGAGCCTGCTGCTTATTTGGGACCACGGAACAGAAGGCGGCGGTGCCTGCCAAGGGCAAAAGGACCTGGAAAAAGATTGCGATGGGTTTAAGTTAAAAGCTATTGATGATTCTTTACCTTGAGCCAGCAGCAGTGGCCTAAGCCCACGGGAATTGATTGCAGATGTCAGCACCAAAGCAGAAGGCGCTCCAGGAAGAGGAGTGCAATCATCCTAGCAAGGACAGATCAAAGGAACAGGAGGAGTTGGGCTGCTGAAAATAACAGTTGCTTGGGGAAGAAGTCTACGACAAGTTCTCAGGTTGTGCTGGAGACTGGGTTTAGATCTTCCCAGTCAGAATGGAACTGAGTCATCACGGAGGCTTCAATTTTTTGAGGCACAGATTGCAGAGCAAATGTTGCTTATTGCAGGCACCACTTATTCCTGAGCATGATAATAAACAGACTTTGTCTCCAAATGGTTACTGATCCAGGAAGACACAGGACTATTTTAGTGGTATTTCAGTGAATGCGAAGACGTTACAGAAGAGGTTGACCTAGAAAATAAACATGGGTCCAGCGATCAGAAGTTGATGCCATTTAAATTGAATGGAAGGAGATATTAAAACAGGTCAATAGCAGAGGTTATTCGCAATGAATTGGCGTATAAAATCACCAAAGTAGCACTGAGGAATTTTACTGCATGTAACAAACTGGGAGGGGAACCATACGCCTGGAGTTTACCAAACAGTACCCACGCTTAGGAAATAGGGCAAGAGCAATCGTGACAGCTACAGAGCCTTCCCTCTGACCTCAGTAGCATTCTCCCACTTCCAGCCAGTCGTGATGGTGAGCAGAGAACCTGATCCTCCTCAGTCTGCTTTTATGGAAGGTAGGTTACACCGGCCTGACAATACAACTGGCAGCTTTCTCTGGAAAGAAGAAAAGCTCTTTTAGGCATGAAGAGCACGGCACATCCAATCCATGTGGGCATCAGCGCAGGCTCTGCACTGGGGGAGATGGATTTGGTGAGTATGACCTGAGCTCCTCAAACAGTGCCAAGGGACTCGTCCCTTTGGCACGTCCACTGATGGATGTGGTGCAGACATATTGGATTTAGGAAGACTGCTGATTCCCCATAGCTGAGAGGAACCTATTTCTCCTGCGGGAGAAATTAAGTGACCTTGAGGAACAGCAGCGTTACAAAATCTCTTGTAAAAGGAACTTCTGCTTCAAGCTGGGAGCTCATCCATTGGAAACAACTGGGGGGAAAAGAACCTGCCAGTCATGGGCTGATGCTACATCTCTGATGCGATGTGGCTCTGAGAAAAGGCAAGTATGATAGCAGAAGGTGTCAGGGGAGATATTCCCTTCAGAGAAAGGAGACTGCTTCTGTCATAGTGGGAAGCCCTAAGGAGTTCATGTTCAGAGTCCTGTTATGACTCCAATCAACTTTGTTCAACAGAGATTATCTGAAAGCAGAACAGGTGGGCTGCAGATCCTTCCTCCAGGACCTGCAAGAGTTTGGCTCATTCTGCCTGGCAAAAAGCAGACTGCAAAGGGAAGGGATGCAGCTGCTGCCTGAGCAAAGAGCTAAAAGAGGAACGTTTGGGGGGAGAAGAGTTATTGAGTTTGACAGTAGAAGAGATGAGGCTGTAAAGCCTCAAGATGTGTTTCAGCTGGAACGAGAGGCGCCTTCACCGTGAAAGGAGCAAAGTTGTGGGGCACCCTCCAATTCACAGGAGCTCCTTTCACTACCACATGAGAAGCAAGGACATCTCCTTGCCCAGGATCAAAACCAGAGACCTCTTTCTCTTCCAGCTGGCGAGCCTAGCAGTGCTTCCTTGCCCAAATAAATGGATGACACAGATCTGCTCACACTCTACAGCTTCGTTCAGGGGACAAGAGTTGCCCTCTGGAGCTGGCAGTCTTTCCCCACCGGCTGTAGAAAGATGGCCTCTTCCTGCCATGAGCAGCTTTTCAGCCTCTCCTCCCCTCCCGTAGGTCTTCTTTCTATTCTGCTTTTTGTCCCTTTCCAGACATCAGCATGCAAAACGCTCTGCCTCCCGCTATTCCCCCAACACCTCCCACCCCTAAGGTCTCCACAGGTGCCTTATGCATGCGTGTGGAGAGCAATCAGTGCCTCACCTCCAATAATTGGAGATGAACCTCCGGAGCCGAGAGGTGAATTTGATCTCTGCTGTTCTGCATGTGAGGGATGAGCCAGGGGCTGAGTGCTGCTGAATGCAATGCGCTTTGCTTTGCTGCTCAGGAGGCTTCACACCGTGCCATGGAGATCAGGACATCCCAACAGGGCATGAGCATGCACCTCTCCCCGCTCCCTGGGCTCTGCTTCTGTGCTCTGAGGGGGTCCAGCTCATTGTAAATGAAACACACTGATTGCTCTGAAGCAGTTTTATTCCTCTAGCCTCTATCTGGAGATACTGGTATCGGTGCACAGCGCAGGACTGCTCCTTGCAGAGTGGTTTTACCACCAGCGTGCTGCTACAAGCACAGATAACCCTGCTGCCCGTGCAGAAAGCCGCACAGATTCAAGGACTGACATAGCAACTTGTGCACATCTCCATGGGCTTGTACATACACGTGTGGCTGTGATTTTAAGGTGGCCTCACCTGCAAACACATGAGACAGACATTCGGGTGTGAATATCTGAAGCTGTTTCATCACAATGCATCCTCCGGCACGTGCACAAGAAGCCAGGGCACACAGGAAAGGCCAACCACAAATCATCTCCTCCCCTTGCACAGCACCACCTGCATCCTGACCGGGGCTGGGATCTATGGGGCAGGAGAGTCCAATCCCCACAGGTGCCATCACATTTAGGCAGGCGGTGGTGTGTGCAAATACATGTTCATCCGTAACACTGGAGCAAATTACTGTCTTGTGATTATTTATATGAAGATGTGTTTGTGGATGAATTACCAACCAGCCTGGAGCAGGGAAACGGAGCACTCACTCCACCTAACATGTCAGCAGGCGAGCCAACAACACACTCGGGGTAATCATTAACAAATTAACTGATCACCCAGGTCTCTCCCTTCCCACAGGGGCTCTGTGTGCCTTGAAGCCCAAAGCAGCAGATGTGCATTTGCAACATCAGTGCATCGGTAGCAGGTTGGGGCTGGCTGGCAGCGATCAGGGCTGGGCAAGGCCAGGCCAAATCCAACTTGCAAAGTACAGTCTGTGAATGAGAAAAGAGAAGAAGAAAGACCCAAGGAGCAAAGAAAAGAAAGGGGAAGGTTCCTCAAGAGGCAGAGGGAGGGAGTCTGAGATGAAATGAGGAAGTGAAAGAAAAAATTAACGGCCTTTTTTATTCCTTTTCATTTATAGACAATATTATGCTTCTGCACAGAAGGACTAATTTAGCCCTCCACACAGCCCCAGTGACCCTTCCTAATAGAAACCATTTAAATCTTTAAACAATTTACATGAAAATGTAACTTTGCTGTGAATATATTTCTTCCCCCTCCTTCTCCCATCACAAGTGCAATCCTTCAAATCTCTGACAGCCTCCATTATCTCTTAATGAAGTGAGAGCATCTTTCTTAGGAGACGTGTCGGCCCCGAGGTTAATAGCCAGAACGAGGTTCACAAATAAAAATCAGAGGAGGGAAAAGAGAAGGAAGAGCTCAAGTGGGCAGCTCCATCACTCCATCATCCAGATCCAGGGGGATCGAATCCTCCCTGGGAGTGGTGAGGGCCACCACGGCCAGGCCAGAGAGGCTGTTCCTGGGCTCATCTCATCAGGAGCAAATCACACAATCATGCAGTCATTAAGGTTGGAAAGGACTTCGAAGATCTCCAAGCCCAACTCCACCCACTGACCACATCCCTCAGTGCCACATCTCCACGGTTCTGGGGCACCTCCAAGGATGGGGACTCCCCCACCTCCCTGGGCAGCTGTGCCACTGCAGCACTGCTCTTTGGGAGAAGATGGCACGGCCATCCAGATGGTATTTTACCCAGCAAAGAGTACACCTGTCCAAGCCATGGGCTGTCAGCTCCTACAGGAGAGTCAAAGGCTTTACAAAAGTCCAGGTAGACTTCATCCGCAGCCTTTCCCTCATCCACCAAGTGGTCACCTGGTATCAGGTTGGTCAAGCTGGAAGACGAGGTTGGCCAACATCTTGCAGGAGCCACACACACTTCCAAGCCGAGCACCAACTACAAACCCCTCTGCGTGTTTGCTCTCTGAAAACAAACGATGCCCTAGGGCCGATGGGGGGGATGACAGCAGAAGGTGCGGAGGGCAGAGCATGGGCTGTGCTTGGGGCTCTGCCCTCCACCAGTCTCTCCCTGCTCCTCTCCAGGCTGGGAGGCTGCTTTGCACAAGCCTTTGTGGCCATGTGGGGGAGGTTTAAGAGAGAGGAGGTAATGAAAAATAAATGTAAAGGGCTGAAAATGAGGAGAGAAAGGCTGAAAAACTATTGAGCTGACAGGAGCCAGTATAGAAAAGGGGAAACAAATCAGGAAGGTCTCAGGGGAAAACAGACTCACAAGAAGGGGGACTACAGACTCCAACAGAAGAGAGATGAAAGCTGAAAGCAGCAGCGGAGGAAAATAAATAGCTATTTCCAGAAAAACAATAAAGTTTGAAATATTCAGGGCCAGAAGGAAGAAAAAAAACAACACCAAGAGATAACAATTCTGGTTGTTGAAGTTGCTTAAGTAAAGGGAAAAAAAAGCAGGAAAAGGGAAGCACCAAGTGCAGAAGCAAGGAGATGAGCGAGGCAGGGAGCTTCCCCTCGCTGCTGCCTGCCCCACGGGACATGGCAGCATCAAGGCATGGTGCTGGAGCTCCCTCAGCACAGCATCTTTTCCAGGCTCAGTGCATGAATGGATTCCACGTGGCCTCGGCACAGTTCCCATCCATTTGCCTCCAAAGCAAAGGACGGAGGAGCCTTTGGCCACAGCTGGAGTGTGTTTATGTCCCATCCGACCTTAACACAACCTCACTGCTGCCCACCAAACCCAGAACTGGAAAATACTTGCACAGAAGTGCTCCAAGAACACCCACTGCTCACACACGGTTGGGCTGGGACGGGGCTGGGAGCTGCTCCAGTGGCACCATGCATCAAATCCTGCATCTATGAAACCTGCAGCCCCAAGCGGATGACAGATCTCCTCGCTGATAAGCACACAAGGCAGCTATCAATCACACCTAAGTGGAGGCAAATGGGTCCTTATCTGCGCCGCTTGGCTTTCCCAGCTGATGTCAAATAAAACGTGACTCTGCGAGTGCTGCTCTGCAGCTCTGGGATGTCGGAGCCTGACGTGTCACACAGGTGACCACAGGGTACACCCAGAGATCGGACCGCTGGCACCAGTGCTGCACATAAGCAAAGAGAGGGAGGACACGGACCTGGAGCATGCCCAAGGCTTGGCAGCACATTGGGATTGCACAGAGCTCTCCTGTCCACACCCCATAGAATCATGCAATCACAGAACTATAAAGGTTAGAAAAGACCTCTAAGACCCCCAGGTCCAACCCCAATGCACCCCACCGTACCCACTGCCCACGTCCCTCAGTGCCACATCTCCACGGTTCTGGAACACCTCCAGGAACGAGGACTCCCCCCCTTCCTGTGCAGCTGTGCCACTGCATCACCACTCTTTTGGAGAAGAAATTGTTCCTCATATCCAACCTGAACCTCCCCTGGTGCAGCTTAAGGCCATTAGCCTTCACAGCTTTGTTGCCCTTGGGGGACATCACTGCCGTTCATCAGCTGCATTGCATGATGGGCGACATCAGTGGTGTCCCCTCTTGGCCTGGACACAGTTCCTCCATTCCATTTGGGATTTAACTCCTTCCCCAGGGACAGATTGGGACTGCAGGGACCCCATCCAGGAGGGATGAGCTGATGGGAGGTGAACCATCAGGGGACGGGGGAAGTCAGTATCTTCCTCTGCCACCGCTCTGGCTTCTCGCAGAGCTCCCTCCCCGCAGCATGGAGAGACACAAACAGCTCTCGTTAGGTGAAGAGGGTTTTGGAGGGTGAGTGGGTGGCAAATAACAGCCGCATGTCAGGACTGAGTGCCTACAGCCCAGCAGTCAGCTCCAGCAGGGCTTTTAGCTGCTCCCTCCCGCCCACCTTCCCCTCTCCCTGTACACGGTGAGCGGGAGCAAGTTAACCCCGTAACCTTTAATCAAGGGCTTGTGTACACGGACAGGGATTGATGGAGCTTGCCTCCCTCACGGTCTCACACTACGGCTCCGATTACACCATTAACTCCCCAAGCTGAGTGCCCGGGCCAATATCGGCAGCCAAGAAATAATGGGCCTGGAAAATGCATTACGGAGAGATCACAGGGAAGCAGTGGGCTGCAGAAACGGGCATTTCCACCTCAAGGTGCTGCGGGGATGTGGGGAAGCCAGGAGGTGCCCATAGGAGGGGGAAGCCGAGGGCACTGGCTGCCCTGCATGCAGGGTTACAGCCTGCATGGGTCTGATGTAGAATGCACATCCCAGAGTGTGGGGACACCGCATCACCAGCTCTGGGCAAGCCAACAAACCCAGTGGGCTGCAGAAACCCCATGCCCACCTCGTGTCTGAACCCTGGACCTTCTCCCCTCTGTCTGGAGGAATAACTGGGTCCTTATAAGATTTAGTGACCCAAAAGAGAGATCTCTCATCCCCGCACAGAGCAGTGGATGCAGTCAGGATGCAAATCTGTGAGTGTGCATATGAAGAAGGGGAAGCACTGAGCATCACTGATACTGAAAGCTGTGGAGGCATCCCCACGTTGATCTGGGCAGAGCTGAATTATTAAGGTCAGCCAGAACATGTCCAGCAGGAGAACTAAGAGGATGCATACGATGCGGCAGGCAGCAGCTCCAGTCTTGACCACGAACAAGGACAGCCCTGCAGCTGCACACAGGGCCATGGTTACGGACTAACTGGCTGTTCTGGGGCACTGGAGTTCTTGTTCCTTCTTGTCTGGATCGGAAGTGTCACCCCTAGAGGTGACATTGGTAGGGAGAAAATCCCATGCTGGTAAAAGACCAGCCACCTTGGTCAAACTCAACAAGCACTCAGCACAGAGCCAGCTCTGCACGGCTTCCTTGCTGCTCAGTGTGCTGCTGCAGCTCCTGCAGTGGGAGCATCCCTCCTTGCAGCTCCAACACCCAGTCAGGGAGCAGTGCTCCGAGCAGGATGGTGCAGGTGGCACCGTATGAAGATAGCCCCGAGCCACTCTCCTGGAGCAATGGTCCATGGGGTGCTTGGGGACAGCTCTGCTCTCCACGGAGGGGGCTCAGCCTCCTGCCTCCACGTCCACGAGCAGCTGGGAAGTGGGATGCTACTGACACCCAGTGGCTCCCTGCATCCTGCAGAAGGGGACCGGCTCCTTCACAGGTGGAGGAACTGTGTCCATCCTCTCCCCGTGGCTGGTGCTGGCCTCTGGGGGGACTTAGGTGCCGTCATCTTTGGGGCTTGTCTGTGGAAGAAGTGGTTGGAAGCCCTGGTTCCCCATGCAGGGTTGGCAGAGGGACCCCAGCTTAGCTGGGTGGCAAATGGGACACAGGGGAGAAGCAGGAGCATCCCCGAGGGCTGTGGCCCCACTCTCACTCCATAGTGTCCACCTGATAGCATAGGATGGGAGATTCCACGCAGCCTCCTCACAGCTGCGCCCACCTCTGCAAATGGTGAAATAATTCTCTTCTAGAAGCTTACATGTGCCAAATAAATGCTGGAGGGTGGGAGGAGGAGAGAGGTTGGGTTTAGTTTCCCCTGTGATGTTCTGGTTACCGCTTCCCTGATCACTCCATCAGCTCTGGGCGGCCGCTCCAACCTCTGCAGATAGCACACACAGCAGAGGGGCAGCTGGGGCTCTGGGAGGAGCTCCATGGCACGCTGTCTGCATGGGCTGTCCCTTCACAAGCATGTTGACTGCAGGCAAAGAAGCAGATTAGAGCTGGAAGAGGATCAGACTCCATCAGGAAGCCCCACCTGCATTCCAGAAGAAGGCCATCTTCGTAGGGAGCTATTTAGGAGCAGCAATGGAGATCTGCAATCTGCTCCACATGTCATTTCAGCCCCAAAATCAAACAAGCAGGCAAACAGCGAGGAAAAATAACAACAAACTGCCTGCATTTGGCACCCCGCAGTGCAGAACCAGAGCAGACACAGCCTCTGACCTGACGAATAGCAACAGATAAGATGGACGCAGAGTGGAATAAAAAAGGGGCTTGGGAGCTACAACTCATAGCTGAGAACCACGTTTTTTTATGGCCCTTCACACTGACAAGCTCTTGTTTAGCTAGGGAGAGCTCCCAGAGGCTGCTGGAACGGAACTGCATTTTTAATTATTTGTTTTTATCAATTGCTTTGCATTTAGAGGCTGCAGATAACAGGAGCCCACTGCACCGTGTGAGCAGACACCGACAGTGTGAGGACAGTGACTCACCTGAGGAGGATTATCTCAGAGTCCCACAGGGGACCGCCATCGCCCCTATGGGATCACGGGAAGAGGGATGCTTCCCCTGCAAGGGCGTAAATCAAGCAGTGGGTGGAGAAAAAGAAGCAGAAGCAATAAATGAAAGTGATGGCGGTCACAGCGCGTGGTGCGCGGATTTTGCTTGCATTCCTTCAGGAAGGGTTGTGGCTCTGATTAGAGGATAGGGGAGTTGGAAACACTGCACCAAACCTGGGCTGCAGACAGGGACGGAAGGCAAAGTCTGGAGTTGGTATCTGCGTCCTGTTTGCAGGCCTGCATTACCCCTCGTCACGCTCCGTGTGCCGTGCTTTGAGGATGACTCTGCAGTGTCCAAGGAGTGCAAAGGAACGCACTGGCTGAATTAATGCATCATTTCCATCTGTAATTTCTCACCCAAATGAGCCTTGTTGGCATACACTCGCACGCACACACATCTAGTTCTGGAAACAAAGGGGCTGATTAGCATCGACCCCATTATCATTACTATGGGCAGAGACAGCTGATCGATGCCTACTCAATAAGGCAGAGCTGAGTTCCAGCCTCTCAGTGCCACCTCCGTCCCCCTGTGGGGACAGGTCCACAAAGGACCCACATAGGGAGAATGGCTGTCAGGTGTCCCCAAAGGTGCAGTGACAGCTCGATTTCAGGCATCGGGGCCCTGGTTGCAGCTGCCTTCCTCATGGGAGGACCTCAGGACCTCAGGCAGGACATGGATGTGCCCAAGCACATGGTCTGCAGCCAGGGATAAGGATGAAAGCTCTGTGCTGCTCTGCACACCCCTCGCCCAGCTCCGTAAACATCTTACGCCGAAGGGATTAAAACACAAAGATCCTGAGCCGACCTTCCAGCTGGCCCTGGCTACCTCCTGCACGCTGCAGCTCCGCATTAATAAGTAGCTCCGCTCTGCCTTCCCACTCTTCCCAACCTGACACTTTTTCAATAGCCTTATTTTCTTCGGTTCGTTTTGTTCCCTGCAAGCGCAACCGAACTCCGTGCTTCTGGTTCTTCTGCACAAATTGGCTTTCTCTCCTGTATGGTCTGGAGGGCGGCGAAAACCCCAAGGTCAGCTTCGAACCCCAGTGCAGGGACAACCCAAATCCCTGTGCTCCTCTGTCGGAGCCTCCATGCCCTTCCCTTGGCTCACACCCAGCACGGGGACCGTCCCCTGCGTGGCCTGGGACAGGCAGGGCTGCTCGGGGCCATGCCCGCAGCTCGCATTGCTGTCGTCTGGCCAAGGGGCGATGAAGTCATGAATTACTTCAGCCAGGTCGTTATCTGCCGGGATGAGGTAGAAGCTCCTTGCCAGTTAGGGATGACAGAGGACATCAATCACGGCCGTTCCCATGTGAGAAGAATCCAGAAGCACAGCCAATACCGGACTGTGGGTGGGGAGTGACCGAGAAGAGGCTTTCCCAGGGGAAGCTGCAGACTCTCCAAACCGCTTTCTCGCCCATGCTGCTCGGATCCAGCCTCCTGCGTATGAGGACACTGCGTCACCGCAGAGGGCTGCCCTGGCCTGGTGCCACCGCTGCCAGCTGAGGCAGCCCCATCCTGCCTGCTCCAGAGGCTGCACGAGGACACTGACCGGCCCCTGGCAGTGGGAGAGCAGCAGTCGGTGGCACTCGGGTCCCAGCAGCTCATGCTCCAGCTCGGGTCCAGCTGCCGAGAGGAGTGGGCAGCAGCTTGTCAGATGAGCGTGTTGCTGGCCTTGGGATAACATTTCAGATCCTGGCTTTCAGGCGTCTGCACAATTCATTGCTCTTCAATAAACACAATGTGTATCACACCCCAGGGCAATTTGTGCATCAGTAAATCCCAGACCCTCGTCTCCAGGAAGCTGTAAAAACCAGTGAGACACCAGTGCACCCCGCTGAGCTCTGGCTGCCCTGCGACCACAGCAGCAGCAGAGAGAGGAGTGGGGCTGCCTGGGGACATGGGATGGTTGGAGCTATGACAGTGCTGCCCCATACAGAATCATAGAGTCATTATGGTTGGGAAAGACCTCTCAGATTCCCAAGTCCAACCCCAACCCACCCCACCATGCCCATGGGCCACAATCCTCAGTGCCACATCTCTATGTTTCTTGAACACCTCCAGGGATGGTGACCACCACTCCCTGGGCAGCCTATGTCACTGCATCTCTGCTCTTTCTGAGAAGAAATTGATCCTAATATCCAACCTGATGCTCATCCCATTGGCCTCAGCCCAGCGATCAGCCTGCCCAGATCCCTCTGAACAGCCTTTCTACCCCCAGGCAGATCAACACTTCCTCCCAACTCAGTGTCACCTGCAAATCTACTGAGGGCCCTGCCCTCCATCCAGTCTTTTTACCCTTGTGGCACGAGGGTTTAACAAATGCATTTTGCTCTCAGTTGCGTGCAGCATGTATTCAAAAGCAACAGAAGAAATGTCTCCCTTTCCTAATTTAGCCTGACCCTTTCCATTTGCCATATGCACAACTGCATGCATACAGTCTCCCCGTATCTCCCCCAGTAGCAGGCCTGTGGTTTCCGCTCCATGCAGCAATGAATGCTCTCCCAGCAGCAGGCACTGCTTTCAGCCATCCACATCCGCTGTCCCTGGCACCTCACTGTGCCACATGTTGCTCAGGAGCCCAGAACTGATACTGAGTCTCCCCTGAGGGTCACCGTGGCCAAAGACAACCACCTCCTTCCTGTGTCGGTCAAATCTTCTTTAAAATTTCCATCTGAAGCGTACTTGTGCCCATTTTCTTCCGTGCCAATTTTCTATTTAAGCATCTGTATCCTTCTCACTCCACGGCGCCGTTCAGTGTGATATACACAGAGGGAGTGATCCTGTTCCCACTCAACTTCTGTTTTGCTGGGCTTAATAAGCCAAGAGTCTCCACTGCAAAGCATGCTTCTCACTGCCATGGCCAGCCTTTTCTCTGCTGTTGCAAGTTTTGGATGGATGCCACAAAAATGGTGACCACACTGTGAAAACCTTTAACAAACTGCTTTTACGTGAATGCAGCACAACCAAGCCTTTTTTCTCTCGTCGTAGGGTACATGAGACCGTACCCATACCCCAAATTTGGATGTAAATCTGCGAGGGCCGTGATTTTGCTGCCCAGGGAGTGGTGGGGTCACTGTCCCTGGAGGTGTTAAGAACCGTGGGATGTGGTCAGTGGGCACGGTGGGGTGGGCTGGGGTTGGACTTGGGAATCTGAGAGGTCTTCTCCAGCTGCAATGATTCTGTATGATCCTATGATCTCATGGCTCTCCCGTGCTCTGCAAACCCAGGACTTGGCTTTGCCACATCTGCAGACTGCCCCCTGTGATGCACCATTGCCCCTCCCAGGCACTGTCCCTTCCCAGCAGGCACAAAAGCCATTCTCTACATCCTGCCCATTTTCCAGCACATCACTTCTCCACCTCTTTCAGCTGCGATCTTGCTACACACATGGATAAAGCCCTGGTGCTGTGAAACCTAGAAGGCAATTAGGGGCATTAAGAATGCTGTCAC